>CAUDNR010000698.1:3427-14141 GCA_958430865.1 Entrophospora sp. SA101
CAATTGTAAGTTTAATAATAAAAAAGTGTAAAACTTACGTTGGCACTGTAAGATTTACACAATATTACGTTGGCATCATAAGATTTATGCAAGTTTACGCTAAATTAATTTCCTGATGGTAAGTAGCAAGTGAACATATCAATCACCAGGAATCTCATCATCTTTATCAACTTCTACATCAATTTCAACTGAATTCTTCACTTCTCCTACTATCACTACTTCCACTATCACTACTATTAAGTTATCTTTATTATTATTATCTCCAACTGTAAGTTTATACAATTATCATTTTTATTTATTGATTGATTTTAATCAGCTATTTGTTCATTATTCTTTATTATTGTATCAACAGTTATAATGATGTCAACAAATTTTAGTCAATGTCAACAACTCCTTCTTCTTCTGCACCAATGACCCCACCACATCCTACAATTATTTTTTTATTTGATTGTTGCTATTAATGAAAATGATAATGGCACAAGATCAAATTCCTACATGATAATGGTGATTATCATATTAATAATGGCATATGTCTTTTCAAGATGATGATTTAATAAAAATATTTATTAAGTAACTATGAAATGTTGTTGGCCAACAAGTGATTAAGTCATGTGTTTTTATAATATTATTGGTAAAGATGGCTCTGCAACTAGGAAGTTGCAATTCAAAAAAATATTGACATCTAATGCTGCAACTGCTGCAACTGCTGTAAGTTTGCAATTGCTGCAACTGTCTGTAATTGTCTGCAACCTCTGGTCAGCTACTTTGATCACTATAAAATCAAATTTATTTTTATCAAAAAAATTTTTTTAATTAATGATTTTATTTAAAAACAATAAATCCCATTTTGCAGCTATGTGATTCCATTTTTGATATTAAATCATCATAATTATAGTTGCAGACAGTTTCAGACAGTTTCAGGGGTTGCAGAGGCTGCAGAAAAGGTTGTTTAAAACCTGTAGTTGCAGAAAATGTGAAAACAGTTACAGACACCAACTTTAATTACTGGTACAGTTCAACAATCAATTTCTTGTTCGTCAAACAATCGTGCAACAGGAGAAAAAAATTTGCACGCGTTTAAAGTTTGGTATAAGAGAAAAAAAATTATATAAAATGTTGCTGTTACTAGGTTAGGTGGTAGGGGAGGGTAGGGAAAATTAAATCTTTTTGGCATTGTTGTATGTGAAATTGAAATATTATGGAGTGGGGTGAAATTCTGATTGGCTAATTTGAATTTCACGTATGTAAATTTGAATTTCACATATGTGAATTGCGAATTCACATAATTTCATTTTCACGTACAACAGCACCATGTAATTTTTTAAACGACTTTGAATAATTTAAATATTAATATGCAAATTTTATTGTGTTGTGAAATTATCCACATCAAGCCAATTTTGGGAATGTCTCAACAATTTTAGATTCTTTTAAGTTACAATTCCACCATCCATTGCATTAAAAAGTCACATATTGTTATGAAAGTTATCCTCAAATATTATGATTGATTTTTTTCAAAAACAACAACTTTTATATAAATTGTTTCTGAATTTGTCAAAATGCATTTGGAAGACGTATTATCCTAATCAGTCAATCACAGTGCGAATCAAACCTTATGATTTTTGTTACCGACCTTTCTATATTAATATAGTTTTTGGGGTCCTATCCAAACTTTGAGCTCGAAATTTTAAATTCAAACAAAACGTTTTCAGAAATTTTCAAAAAAGCTGGACCATCTGTTTTTTTTTTGACATTTGATACAAATCATTTTTAACTGTTTTTGCACTTTGTCACTGAAATCCTCAGAAACAGTAAAGCAAGCACGACTTGCGCACCAGGCGAAAAGATTTTCTCGTAAAATTTCAATAGTTACCATAGTTTTTTCATTCGAAATAAATTCATTGCTCAAACGCGTTGTTGCAATTTTGTGGTTTTTTCGAGATTAAAAATGGTTTTGCAATTCGTCTTTGAAACACTCGAAAACCATCGGCCGGGCAAGCCTCGTGTATTATCTAAACGAAAATTGGGTCATTTTAAATTCAGTTTGCAAACAACTGCTTCCTTTCATCCTTCTTTTGACTTAGGTTATAAAGCTTATAAGGGGCATTTCAAGCTTTGTTTATCTCTAAATAATACTCTATGATTTTTCTACTAAATTTTATTAAACCAAATTTATGGATTATTATAAAATTATTATTATTATATTAATACTTTTAATTTATATTATTATTATCCGTTCAATCCGTTTGATCTGACAGATGTATTATTTGTGTGATGACCGGATGACGGATTAAATTTTAGAGGATGATGAATGGATGTATGGATGTATGGATGAATGGATGTCCGCGGATCGCGAAAAAAATTTTTAAAGATCAATTTATTAATATTAAATAGTGTTACACGTAATTTCAATTTTACTAAATTATGACAGAAACATCAATTGAATCCAACGTTAAAATAGATTTATGTGAGTTTTAAAAAGATGTGTATATAAATGTTATGAATAGTTTATTAAAAAAAAATATTATCAAAAATAGCAAAATCTAGATATGATCAATCTACATACATTGGGCGTGTAAAGCATTTTTTAGATGTTACTGATCCCAGGTATTTTGTTTGAATGCTTATGATTTTAACGAGCTTATATATATATAATTTATTTACATTACATATTTTATAGAACATTATTTGTTTCAAAATCTAAGTTAAAAACAGCAAAAAGCTTAATTAATGATTATAATTCTGGTAAAATACAAGACATAGATCCAGAAAAATTATGGAAAGCAAAAAAAAGTTTGTAATGTATAAAAAATAAGAAATTTAAAGCTGGAATGATTTAAATCTCATTTAAATATTCTTATTTATAATATTGAACAACTAACTAAACGATTAATATAATAATTTAGCATTAGATTCTACAATTCATCCAGATACTGGTGAACCTATTTTTCTTCCATTTAGAATGTCATGTTTTGTACCAACAAATCTTGTTGTTGTAGCTGGTATGCTAATGCCCAATCCAAGTGTAAGAAATTTCATGGAATTATAGAAAAAAAATATTCTTTTCACAATTTTATAACACTTTATTTTTTTTTTAAAAAAAATAAATTAAAAATAGATGAAAAGCCTTATATTTTGGCAATGGGCAAATCAAAGTATCAATGTGGCAATAAATTATTCAAACGCTAATAAAACAACTCCATTGAGTTTTAAAGAAACTGCAAGTAATAAAATTATTTTTAAAAACTTTTTTCAAAAGAAATATTTAATAGATTCTGCTAATATTATTTATAATATACAATATTCAGTTGCATATACTTCAGCTGTGACTACTTCATGTGTTCTTGCTGTGGGACTTACACAAGCTGTACCTAGGATGAGGTTTTTGAAGCCTTCAGTTCGTGGGCTTTTATCTAGATTGGTACCTTTTTTTGCTGTAGCAAGTGCTGGTACTGTAAATGTCTATCTAATGAGATTAAAAGAAATCAGGTATATTAATTGATGACTATTTTTTATTATTGTTTTTATTATTGTTATATATTTCAATTGTCATATTGTTTTTAATATTTAGGAATGGAATAGATGTTTATGATGCTAATGGAAATAATTTGGGCAAATCACAAAAAGCAGGTGCATCAGCTGTTGGTCAGGTATGTGATAAATAATTATAATTATATATAATTATATAATTTAAATATCAATTAATTGATCTAATTAATTTATTATTTAATTCAGGTTGCAATTTCTCGTATTTTAACAAATTCTCCTGTTCTTACAATACCACCAATTGTTCTTTCACAACTTGAAAAAACATCATTTTTAAAACACTATCCAAGATTATTGACTCCTATTAATTTTGGTGATTGTTATTATTTTTTGTATTTTGAAAAATATAATTGTCAGACCAGTCTTTTCTAACCATTTTATTTAATCAATTAACCAAATTCTTAATAAATATTTTCAGGGCTCATAACCATTTCTTTGATGACTGCTCTACCTTTAGCAATTGCAGCATTTCCTCAATATGCTTCAATAGATCCGATGAAACTGGAAACCAAATTTTGGGAATTAAAAGATGAAAATGGAAATGTTATAAAAAGAGTATTTTATAATAAAGGATTATGATGTGTCATTCATTATTTAATTACAATAAAATCGAAATTTTTTTTTTCGTATTGAAATAATAATTTCCAGTGATACGTATTTATTTCTCAATGATTAATTATTGAAGTAGTTGAAATTTTTGTTCGCGACACCGAACTTTTTTATGTTGTGAGACAAACAAAATAAATAAAATAGGGTATGGCTGCGCACAAATCCTATTTTGGTAACGCGTGATCCATACGAAAGTTTTGTGATCTGTGCCATAAATGAAATCAAATCCTCAAGGCCAAGATGTTTTGACTCGAGACAATTACATAGTAAAAATCAATTCTGACCAGATCAAAATGGCTTCAACTTCATATATAATCAATCTATGCCTTGGTTGTAACATGCCCCATTTTATATTTGCGCTGCCCTAAAAAAAGTATTGATTCTCCCCCCAAAAAAAACGGTGCGTTGGTTTTGCTTTTTATGTTGTATATGAATTTGAGGATCGAGCTGAAATACTATTCTATGTATAATTTGGCTTTACACGCTACATTCAAATATGAGGCATCTATATATTTGTTTGGAGCATCAACATTAGCCAGTCATACTATTTATTTGTTGCGTTGAGCAAAAAATTTATTTATTTAAAAAATTGCATATACAAAGGGAAATTGTTCACAAATTTAATAAATTTAACAAAGATCCTTTGAAGAAGAATACTTATGTGAATCAAAGACTATTTACGAATTTTGATTGTTAAAAAATCAACAAGGTTTTTTTCCTAATTAAAAAAAAAAGTCTTTTATTTTGATCCTTTCCTCGTGTTTATTTATTTATCCCAGATTAAAGCTCAACTAGATTTCTATTTTTTCAAGTCTATCTCTATACAAGAATAAGCTTCATGCAAACATCAAAAGTTATTTACGAACTTCGATTGTTAAAAAAAAATCAACTAAGCAGTGAAATACATTTTTGGAAATTGGATAAGAGGAAACAAAAAAAAAAAATATTACAAGGATAAGTTGCTCTCTTATTCAAAGAGCCATCCCATCCTGGAAGATGATGACTGTTTAGCAATTTGATTTTGATAATTAGTAGATTACAACTTCAGATAATTAGGCCAGAAGGTGTGATTTTAATGTCATATATATATACACAGCAAACCAGTTTTTACGAGTGGTAGAGGGTATTGTACTGTATTTTGAATCTTGGTTGATGAAATTACTTTATTTAATTCAACATCCACTGTGATAGTTCTTGGATACTAGTCATTCTAAATCATTAAGCAACCTGTTGAAGGATGAAAGTGAAGTTCAACTAATTAAAAAATTAATTCTTTCAAAATATTTTTTTTTACAAATTAAAACTATTACTAATATTTCTTCTTTTATTATTATTACATTTCATAAAAAAAACAAAACGCGTTCGAATTGTCTTCAATGCTTAAGGTTGAAACTCACATAGGCAGTAACTTTCACAAACATACGAGTTATGTTAACTTCGAATTTTGACTTTAACTACGCGTAATAGTAATAATACACAATAATATTAATAATAAAATCAAAACACGCTTTAATGCCTGAGTTTGAAGCAACATAGGTTGATCAATATTGGTACGTAGAACGACCTTTACATAGCACATAAGACAGATTTCGGTACAGATTTTGTAAGTTTAAATTTTGAAAATTTAAGTGATAAAACTGAAATTCTTTTATTGATAAATCAATCGCTAGTGATGAAGTTAACGTAATTTTCTTTTTTTTTTCAATTTATATTAAAATTACGAGAGAATCGTTTGTTGCACGCCACTCAATTCTCTGCAAAGAAAAGTAAGTTTTTAAACAAAAACGTAACAGCGAGTTTCGTGAAATACTGATATTCTGATTATAAAATCACATGACTCAATCACATAGATATATATTCGTTCAGAGCACTGGATGCAAAGCATCTTAGCATAATATCATGTATACATGATCAATGATGTAATCATTAATAAAAATAGACTATTTTATGGCTAGATGGTGCATTGATCAAGTAGTCTAATAAATTGCAGCAAAAACATATAAATAGACCTGCTATCCCCCCAAAAACATCACCAAAAACAATGCATAATTCTGCCTTTTATGTTGCATTCGAATTCGAGGGTCGAGACACGTAGTACCAAAATGGCGTTCCATGTATGATACACATTATATTCAAATACGAGGTATCTATAAATTCGTTCGGAGCATCAACATTAGCCAGTCATATTGTATACTATTATATCAATATTTTTATTTTATTCAAGGGAAATTGTTCACGAATTTAATATATTTAATAATCTCTCCCTTGATAATTAATAAAACAATAGGTGACAATGAAAGATACTTCATAAATGATCTTTAATAATTTAAAGACTTCCATGGTTTTAATGACGCCCAACTTCCTGTATATTGTTTTTTATCTCATGAAACAAGGCATTTAAATCAATATATTGACTTAATACATCATATTCATGACCAGAACCTAAAGTTAGATTTGTGTTGGAGATAATGATGAAGGTTCATCAAATAAATTTATTAACCAAGATCTTAATGATGATACATAGTGAAACATAGATTTGTGTTGGAGATAATGATGAAGGTTCATCAAATAAATTTATTAACCAAGATCTTAATGATGATACATAGTGAAACATGGAATTACATAAATATTTAAATTATCAGTTACTATCAAATCATTTCTTGTAATTACATCAGACTCACTGTACAAAACAATTAAATAATTCGTTATAAAGTGAGTTAAAAGTAATGGTAACTAGAGTAACGACAAGTGGCGGGTGATAACCACCACCATCCTTAAAACACTTATTTGTGTTGTTCTTTGTTGGTTTCTCTTCTTTTTCTTCTTTTTTTGTCAGCAACAGCAGACATTTTTTTTATTTTTAGAAGAAGTTTGTGATTTGATTGATGTGTACACATTAATTATTTATCCTATTGGTATTTTTTTGGTAGGACAGATGCGAATTGATTTTTATTTTTTATTTTTTGACAGAGTCCAAGGTGACAAAATGTGAGTGTTGTTGTTTGGTTTGGTTTGGGTCTCCTAAAGAAAACGTGTTAATAACTAACCAGAGGTACTCTTTTTTATTTGTATTGGTATGTATGAGGTGTCTTTTATTTTAGCTTATGAATATTTTAATTGGAATCAAAACGCAGAGCAGATCTTGCTGGGTAATTACAAAATTTTCATTGATAATATTTTGCTTTTGTAATTGTAATAATAATACTATCATTAATATATAATTACAAGATGTCAAGGCAGCACACCATTGAATATGAAACATTTCAAGTATGCTATGTTTGATTATTGGAAATTTTTAGAGACATTGAAGCATGCATGCTACCTTGAACATATTACAGTCTTCTCTCATCTTCCTTGTGTGCATAAGGCTAATCTGACTTGCATCCCTCGATGATACAATGATGCTACTGAATTCCAGGGGGATCGCTCTGCTCTGGAATTTATTGAGACTGTATCAATCATCAATGACACTTTTCACTAATCTTCCCAGACCAAAGAAGGCTGCTGGCATGCTGGTCGAAAAGTTGCCTGCAATGATCCCTACTTTAGGGCAAGGATGGCTCTGTGATCAAGTTGCAACTCTGGAGGGATATTAAGAGAATCTGCAACTCATTCCAAGCACAGGAGGTCACAATTCAGAGCAGGGTTTGTGGCCCTGAAATTGCATTGGGCTCTGATGTTAAGAGGAAAGTTGTAAAATAGTGTTTGTTTTGTATAATCACTTTCCTAAATTCTCTGTTTTTTTTGATTCTAACCAATTTAATAATTTTGGGTAAGGGACTAGATCGGGTTTTTGCCCAACCAGTCCCTGTTGTAAAGATTAAAATTATTGCATGATTATATACAATATGGCCAACAAGAAAAAGTCATAAAAATGGTTCGGATTTTGTTTGGTATGTTTAAGGCTTTATGTGAGCCAGCTTGCAAGCTGGCTTGAGAGCTTACTAAGTTATTTGGCTTGTGAGGAGCTTTAGGTATGTTACATATAAATTAATAATTTTCATAAATACTCTGTTTTCTTCAATTTTTGTTTGACCAACTGAACTTGTTATTTAATTGAGGTAGGGTTGTTGGTGAGTAGACATCCCACCAACAAGACAGCAACCCAGGACTCAAAACTCTGAATTCAGGGAAAATCCAAAACAGCAACACTCCTACATTGGAGAATTTTTAACCAGTTGCAAACACCAACTTTATACTGAAGGGGTATAACACAAAGTAATCATCCACACAGGCACCAGCTATCAGCAATCAATGCCCATTTGGTAACAGCCAAGCCTGGTCTGAAAGGAAGATAGGGGAAAGTTTTGTCCAAAGCCTTCCAACATATGGATGGCCTTCACCTGTGGGAGAAGTTTTACAATTATGAGGGTGTGTGAAAGCACTAATTTGTATATTTGTGACAGGAAAATTTTAATTAAATCTGACACCTATGATCAATATCAGATTTATTATTCATAAGGAACCATAATTGATAATCAGGAAAATTATTTTATTTTGTGAACCCCAGAGATCTGGGTAGACACACATTATTAAAAGTTTCATTTATGCATGGCCTTGGTATTGTTACTACCTGGATGATGCAATTGTTTGTTATGCCAATGATGATATCAAATGTATTAAATAACCATCATGAACATCATGAATATTCGATGGATGGAAGCATTCACATGCAAGGAAATGAAGGAAATGATTAAATATCTAAGTCATGTTTGTTTCATTATAATATTAATTACTTGACTACCTTCCAACACCTAAAACAGATAGAGTCCCATTCTTAAGTGGTTTTGGTCTGTAATAATTTCGGAAATCATTATAATCTACAAGCCTGCCTCCAGGATATGAAGCAAATATGCAATATCTATGATATGTACTAAATTTTTTCTCAATTAATAAATCTTGAATATTGGCTCTAACCCGTACAGCCCATTGGACAAAATTTTCTTTCTGTCTCACGATTGAAAAGTTGTCATATGATCTTTCGATATCAAAGAGTTTCTCAAATTCTTCAACATAATAAATAGGACAATATTAAAGGGTTTGGGTAATGGTCTTTGTTTATTACCGAGAATAATAGTGACATCTAAACCAGACATATTTAGCAATTATAATAAGTTTAATGGTTTATATGTGATTTATTATTAACCTATAGACATGATTCATTTTTAATAAAGCGAAGAGATAATCTAATAATACTGATAAATATATACACATTAATACGCATGATTTTTAAGGATCTAAACCATGTGTAGTTAATCCAATTTTGATATCCCTGTGTATATATAATCGCACAAATAAATCAACTGATCTCTTTCACGTTCTATGAACTTCTAATAATAGCCAAATTAGCTCGATTGCACATGAAGACACAAAAGTAATGTATATGGCTACAAACGTAAACATGTATTCGTTTCACAATGATTTTTTTGTGATACCGCTAAAATCATTTTCTCTTTTCTTATTGTATATGGTTTTTCCGATAAGAAGAAATGCTAATGAAATTTGAAAAGGATAAAAGAATGGAAGGTTTATTGTTCTTATCAGTACTAATATCAAATTTCACACGTTATGGGACTTGAGATCTTTTACAATCTCCGAAGAACGCCATATTTTACGCTTTGAATGACCATAAATAACGAAAGTGGCAAAAAATGACGCAATTAATTGAATATGGTAATCTATAAATAAATTATTGATTGTATCTATGCCACACCAGCAAGATTTCTCTGTGAAATTGTTGTTATCAAAAGACAGGCAATGGATTGTCGCAAGTTTTACGTTTTAGTTGAAATTTGAAAAGGATAAAAGAATGGAAGGTTTATTGTTCTTATCAGTACTAATATCAAATTTCACACGTTATGGGACTTGAGATCTTTTACAATCTCCGAAGAACGCCATATTTTACGCTTTGAATGACCATAAATAACGAAAGTGGCAAAAAATGACGCAATTAATTGAATATGGTAATCTATAAATAAATTATTGATTGTATCTATGCCACACCAGCAAGATTTCTCTGTGAAATTGTTGTTATCAAAAGACAGGCAATGGATTGTCGCAAGTTTTACGTTTTAGTACTGACTATGTCTTTAGGATTATTTTTCGGACTTTTCTTTGGACTGGATTATCCGGAAATCAAAAGGGCCGAATATATTCCAACTATTTGTACCGTTCAGTCAGAAACCATTGAATCTAGATATTGCTGCTATAAAGATTGTGATACAACTTGTGGTGACAGTGCACCTTCTTCAGCTCCCGATTGTTCAACACTTGGGGGCAAAATGGAATTCTTTCTCCCCAGCACAATGTGCGACAGCAACTATGACAAATAATTCGCAAAACATAAATGATCACTGTCCTATTGATGGTCCTCAGGCTATTTGCGATGATGGTTCTTATTGTCGTAATGAATGTTGTAATCAATGTACGTCATGTAGCACCAGTTGCACTGATGTTACTGACTGTGCCCCAAGTTGTACTTCATATATTTGTAATTGTTATTGCTGTAGCTCTACAGATCATTGTTCTTGTTGAATTAAGTGTCCAGAGTGTTATTCGGTCA
>CAUDNR010000699.1:2138-12841 GCA_958430865.1 Entrophospora sp. SA101
GCATAAAAATTGAGGGACTAGATACATTTTAAAGTCACCCATAAATTCTTGATGACTTTAGGTGACACGCACCATACCAACACCAGGTTTTATTTGTAAAGATAAATGACCTTTTTGGTGGTAAGAATATCTATCACAACTGATAATGTCACTAAATTCATCAGTTCCATGAATTTTGTATTTTTTTATACAAGGTTTTCTGCCACATTGATAATTATTAAAGGGGCATTTCACTGCAATAGCTGCAAGGTACTCACTAAATAAAAAAAAAAGGAAAATAATCATTAGTTATTTAACTATTTCGACTAAAATAATAGGTTAATAATTTCTCTTCAACAAATAACATTACTCCTTACATTTGAGTAGTAACATGTCTTTGTCTTTCGGAAGGAATGTTTGAATTAAGATTCAAAATAAATTGGTCATTTTCAAGATTTACTGTCTTATGATATGCATTTAATATTTCATTACCAGCAAGTGGACATACTTTTACGTCTTAACTATTTTTTTAACTGGAACATATGATTTTCAACCACACAATTCAATACAATCACACATGATGATGACCAGTTCACTTTGAATTTTATAACTTGCACAAAGAATTTTTGGAATAGAATTGTAGAAGAAACTGATTTCATCAACAAATTTAACTCTAAAAAAAGAAAATGCAAGGAGTCAGATTAGCAACTTGGAGTGGAATTGGAAATGGATAAAAATTTATATATAAATATCTTATCATTTTATTCTTACTCTTATCATTTATTCTTACTCTTATCATTTATTCTTACTCTTATCATTTATTCTTACTCTTATCATTTATTCTTGCTATTATATTTTATTTTAACTTAAACGATCATTGAATTTATATAAAATCAATTATTTTTATTAAACAAATTTCGCGCACATGCACTTTTTTTGTGAAAAATTAAATTAAATTGAATTTTCTGGATACTTCATAAATTGCACCTTTCACCAATTTGTCAACAGGCAAAAGTTTTTTTATAAAATGCAGTTAGGTAGGTAGAGATTAAAAATGATTATTATTTTCTACTCTTGCAATGGCATTAGCTTCCTTTAATTGGTGGTCTGTCGTTCAACTATTAGTCTTAGTATTATTATGAAAAATTCAGGTAAAATAATTATAGGAAAATTTGATCTCGAAAATTTATCCATTAAACCCAAATCTTCTAAACTGAGGTCCGCTAAACTGAGACTCGCTATGTACTTTTAACAACCATAATTAATCCAGAATCACAATAATGACTACCATTGTCAAAATATTCCTATTCATTAAAATACAAATGCACTAAACCAACCATCTTGTTTATAATATTTCCCTGTTAAATCGTCCCCTGATGGCCAAGATTATGATGCAATCGAAAATTTATGAAGACTGGTTTTGAAATTGCATTCAGGTTCCTTTTTTTAAAAGACCTACTTAAACCTTAACTTTGTTCAGCGAGTCCTATTCAAATAATAATTCAGACGATTCAACAATAAGCCAAAATTACATCAAGAAAAAGACTTCCCTCACCCTAAAAACGTTGTTACACATTATGAAAACATATAAAAATTCGTTGAAACGCGATTAGTAACCTTGTTTCAACGAATGTTGAATAAAATTTTCTTATATGCCCAGCCACTTCGTTGAAACAAGGGCAGACTGTAATAAGATTTATATAGGATTATTTACATTGTATATATTCAGATGAAATGGTCTTTTATTTTAGTTTATATAAAAAAATTTATTCATAATAATAAATTGATTAAAAAAAAATCATTTATCATTTCCTGGAGCCAACTCTAGTTTGTTTAATTTCTTTTTGTATTTGAGTTCTTTCATTTTAAGATCTAATTCATACTCTTTGATCTTCAATTTTCTTTCTTCTAAGCTTATATGATGCTCTTCACTCTGTTTTAGTTGTAATGATTTTTCACTTGTTGATAGTTGATCATCATTGATGAATATTATTTTATCATTATCTCCAGTTTGTGGTTGTGACCTTTTTTGTTTTTTCTTTAGGTTCTGAGATATGGATGATTTAGTAGATCTTTTTGTATTTGAAATTTTTCTATTACTATTAATTCTCCTAGAAAGAATAATTTTATCTTTACTACTCATTGTCACACCTATATTATTGTGAACTTCAAATCTTTTATACATATTTTCATCATATTTCCAACCTCTTATGTGTGAGGAAAAAAAATTATACAATGTATTAATTATTATATTAATATGAACACTTACTTCAAAATTGCTGATTTTAGCTTTAAATTCTTTCCTATTTGGTTTACATTTGTGTGTCAGATTCTGCATAATTTGTATCAAAAGGTGTACTATTCCAAATCTCCTCTGGGACCAATGAATAATTAACATTTAATGAAGCTAAAATCCAAGTTTTTTTGTAAGATTTAACCAACCTATTAATGAAATTAAAAAAATCAATTAATATTGTGTTAAAAATTATTTTGAATGAACAATAAATTGACTTACTATCAATACCCAATTCACTTGTTTTTCTAAATTACTTAAAATTTCATCCACCTTTTCTTGTAAACTAGCACTCAAAATATTGTACATGAGGCTCTTAGTATTTCAGAATAATGATTATTCCTCATGTTCCTCTTGAAGTATACTTGGCAAGATTTGAAAACATTTCTCAGATGTTCTTTTCCTTTTCTAGATGGATCAATTTTTTTCAATGCTTTGCCAAGTCCTCAAGCTTGAGCAATATCCATATATGCCAAAACATAGGCCCATCCAGTTTTATGAATGTGATAAAATTTGGTTGGACACCTGTTAATTTATTAATGCCTTCAAAAAAAGCTTCAAACATTCTAGCATATGCAATTTTTGTTGCTATATTGGTAAAAATTCTACAAAAGGTCACGACTAAAACCAAATAAAAATAACTACTTAAATTATATGGAAGAATAAAAGAATTATATGTTAAAAGCAAAAAACAGAACTACTTACTACTATTATGGCCTTCATCATATGCATTAAATTCAAGTTCATTAATATTCCCATGAACCCTTTTGAAAGAAAGATCAACTTCAAAATAATTAAATTGTGTAGATTTAAAGGCTTGCTCTCAGGTCATGCAGCAAACCATTAGATGGCCATCATTAAACAAACCTTGAAATAATAAAAATAAATATTAAATAGAATTCATCTTGAAAGTTAATAAAAATTAAGTCATCAAACTCACTAATATTTTGAATATAATCCTTTAAATCTAAACCATTTTTATTTGTTGTATAATCATGTAAAAGTCCCAACAATCCTTGTCCATGGGGGTTGTTCTCTTTTTGTACACAGTTTATCATATATCTCAATTTATCTATATTGTTTACACTAGAATGGACTTCTGCAATGAAGTCAGATCCAAAAACAGATTTTATTAAATGACCTGTCAATAATTGATTTGCCTTAATTTCCACAATTTGAGATTCTAAGTCTTGGATTAAAGCTTTCAATTTATCTTTTATAAATGATGGAACTTTGATAGGTGGTGGCGGTGGGTGGTTGTGAATTCCTTGAGATACTAATACAATATATGGAAACTTCTCCAAATCATGAGGTGTAAATATTTTATAGTAAACACTACAACTTTTCCTTATTAACTGCATCCTTTGGGTTCTTCCCTGGTAAACATGCAGATGTGGATAATATTAGATTTTACTGTGTGAAGAAACAATAGTAGTGCAATTAGTGTCATTGTTTTTATCAGAGATATGTTCATCATTACCAAATAATGTTCTTAATAATTTGATACCAACACCAGGTTTTATTTGTAAAGATAAATGACCTTTTTGGTGGTAAGAATATCTATCACAGCTGATAAAGTCACTAAATTCATCAGTTCCATGAATTTTGTATTTTTTAATACAAGGTTTTCTGTCACATTGATAATTATTAAAGGGGCATTTCACTGCAATAGCTGCAAGGTACTCACTAAATAAAAAAGGAAAATAATCTTTAGTTATTTAACTATTTTGGCTAAAATAATATGTTAATAATTTCTCTTCAACAAATAACATTACTCCTTACATTTGAGTAGTAACATGTCTTTGTCTTTTGGAAGGAATGTTTGAATTAAGATTCGAAATAAATTGGTTGTTTTCAAGATTTACTGTCTTATGATATGCATTTAATATTTCATTACCAGCAAGTGGACATACTTTTACGTCTTAACTATTTTTTTAACTGGAACATATGATTTTCATGTTTTATCTTCAGGATTAATACCAAAATAAGGACATCCTACTTTAGAACTTCCACCACTAGGCTCGTCCATACTATTGGCACTTGGAAAAGAAAATAAATAAAACAAAACAAATTGATTAATTGATTGATTAGAAATACTGTGTCAGTTTGAATAGGAATACTGAGTTTTTAATTACATCGTTTGTTACAGAGGAGACATCATTCCATTCTTTGACATAAAATATATAAGCAATTGCTTCATTTGATATTTCAGGATATTCTATTGGCATTATTGTATGTTTTACATCTTTAATTTTAGTATCGTGAGAGAACAGAGCAAATATGCCATCTTTGTCATCGGAATTAAAACCACCATTGTCATTATTATCCTTATTATCTTTATCACAAACACTACTATCACTTTCATCATCACAATCACAATCAACATCACCATTGCCAATATCATCTATATCTAAATTAAATTCTTTTCCATTAAGATTTTCACTACCATTTGTCACAGTGCTTAACAACTCAAGTTCCTAAATAATAGTATTTAATAGAATTGAATGAAGGAATTTTTCCCTTTTAATATTTTATTTTAATCATTAATAATAGTAAGAAATTATATATTACATTTGGATCTTCTTCAAAGTCATCATCATCAATAAATTTGATATTAAAGTTAAAGCTCTATAATGGATTTTTCTATAATAATAACGGACAAAAAATTCTGGCCCAATTTTTTACTATTAATATATGATCAATATCTGTAGGCGATGCTGTGAGAACTTCTCTTGGTCCCAAGGGCATGGACAAGATGGTACAAGGGGAAAAATCTAATAAAAATAATGACTTGAAAAATTTAAATATTTAGTACAAATTTTTATTACTCGTTAGATTAAAAGCTTGTTTAAAATATTTTTCTTAGATACAAACAGGCAGTGGTGAAGTTGTTATGACTAATGATGGGGCAACTATTTTAAAACATATGGCAGTCTTACACCCTGCAGCAAGGATGGCAAGTTTAATTGATTAATTGATAAAAAAACCAAATCCAGAAAGAAATCATTTATTGATTTTTTATTATTATTTATTAGCTTGTTGTTTTGTCTGCAGCACAGGATGTTGAAGCTGGTGATGGTACTACATCAGTTGTTGTGATTGCTGGAGCTCTTTGGGAGTAGCTGAGAAAATGCTTGCTAAAGGTACTTATAGCATATGTCTATAACGTTAAGAGCATAACGCATACATATACATTTAATGTTATTTGATCACTTATAGTATTTCCTAAAAATTCTAGGAATACATCCAACAACTATTGCTGAAGTTTTCCAACGTGCTGCAACAAAATCATCTGAATTTTTAACGGAAATGTCAACTCAAATTGATTTGTCTGATCGAAATTCTTTATTAAGGGCTGCAAGCACATCTTTAAATTCAAAGGTATAAACAATTACAACAACTAATAATACATTACATTAAATAAATTAGCTCTTTAACAAATGATATGTTTTATTAATTGAAATGATATACTTATATATATATATTTAGATTGTTTCTCAACATTCAAGTCTTCTTGCACCTATTGCTGTAGATTCTGTATTACGTGTTATTGATTCCGTAACAGCAACCAATGTTGATTTAAGAGATATCCGTATAGTTAAAAAAGTTGGTGGAACAATTGATGATACAGAGTTGGTTGATGGACTTGTTTTGACCCAAAATGTTGTTAA
The DNA here is from genome assembly GCA_958430865.1 of Entrophospora sp. SA101. NCBI lineage: Eukaryota > Fungi > Glomeromycota > Glomeromycetes > Entrophosporales > Entrophosporaceae > Entrophospora > Entrophospora sp. SA101. The sequence goes on from CAUDNR010000699.1 coordinate 8,082, forward strand.
AGATTCAGGGGGTCCTTCACGTATTGAAAAAGCAAAAATTGGTCTTATTCAATTCCAATTATCACCACCAAAACCAGATGTGAGTATATTATTATGATTAATTTTTTTGAAGAATTAAATTAATTATATAATATATATGTTTTAAAAAATTATGATTAGATGGAAAATCAAATAGTGGTAAATGATTATATACTTATGGACAAAATTTTAAAAGAAGAACGCCAATATCTTCTTAATATGTGTAAAAAAATTAAAAAAACAGGCTGTAATGTTTTACTGATACAAAAATCAATTATACGTGACGCAGTGAATGATTTATCTTTACATTTTCTATCGAAATTAAAAATATTGGTTGTAAAGGATATAGAAAGAGATGAAGTTGAATTTATTTGTAAGAGTACCGGGTGTAAGCCAATTGCAGACATTGAATCATTTACTGAGGATAAATTGGGTTATGCAGAATTGGTTGATGAAGTACAAACTTCTGGTGCTAGGGTTGTTAAGATTACAGGAGTTAAACATAACGGAAAAACTGTATCAATTTTAAGTCGTGGAGCTAATTCACTTGTGTTAGAAGAGGCTGGACGTTCATTACATGATGCACTTTGTGTTATTCGTTGTTTGGTTAAGAAAAAGTAAGAGAAAAATGTGTATATATAATCTAATACAACAACATAATGAATCAAGGCATGTATATGACTAATAACAAAATTCAAATTTTCTATATCTTACAGTGCTCTTATTGCTGGTGGAGGTGCTCCTGAAATCGAAGTTTCTCAAAGTTTGTCTGATTATGCTAAATCACTTAAAGGAATGGAAGCACATTGTTTTGAAGCATTTGCAACTGCGCTTGAAGTTATTCCATTAACTTTAGCTGAAATGCAGGTTTAAATCCAATTAATATAGTTACTGAGTTAAGAAATAGACATGCCTTGGGTGAAAAAACAGCTGGTATTAATGTGAGAAAGGTAATTTGAATGTCTGTTTTTTTAACAATGAATTATAATGAATTAGTAAAAATCAAAATCATAAGGTAATAAATAATAATAATAATAAAATTGAACAATAGGGTTCAATTACAAATATTCTTGAAGAAAATGTTATACAGCCATTACTTGTATCTACTAGTGCTATAGAGTTGGCTTCAGAAACTGTTAAAATGATATTAAAAATTGATGATTTGGTAAGATTATTATTGAGTTATGATTAATTTTTTTATTGGAAATAATTTAACTTATTTGTTTTTATATTCAAATAGGTTCAAACTCATTAAGTATTTATTTGCTGTTTTTTTTTCTTTTTTTTAAAATAATAAAAAATAAAATGGGTTATAAACAATTTATTTATAAAATACAGAATATAAGATTTTTTAATTTTAATTTCTAAGGCCAACTTATATTTATGAAATATATATATATTAATTAATTATTTATTTATTTGTTAAATAATAATGATGATGATATTAACAACTTCTTGCATTCGAATATCAAATAAATAAAATCTTTGCCAAGACTCCCCTCTTATTAAGGCCTGTTCAATAGAAACAAGGTTAAGTGTTGCCCAAAAGTCAATTTTCAGTTAGTATCACATTTTAATAAAATTTTAAAAAACAATAGTAAATAATAGGGCATGGGCAATAGAAATGAGGATAACTATAAGCATCGTGATTTTGAGTTAATAATGCTTCTATATGCAATTTATCACAAGGATTAATTTTAGCTTAGAAATCATACCCCACTTTACATAATATATTCCATTAAAATGTAGATCTTTTATTGATTTTCTCGTAACACGATTTCCTCGTTTCTATTGCCAATCAAATAATAATAATAATAATTCAATTTTTTGTTATTAAATCCGTTTACAATTCTGACGTTCTCAAGTATATATTCTATTACTCAAATATAATATCCACCGATTTAAAGAACAAATTCCATTCATAATTTCAAATAATTTACATCTTTATTTTAATTTTCAATTTTAATCTCTATAATTGTGCCATGTGACTATATGCAAGCAAAACATCAATTTTTTTGAGTTTCAACAAATCCAGGAAAACATTCTTCTAACCTTTTGCTATGTTTTGAATTTTGTATTTTTTAATACAAGGTTTTCTGTCACATTGATAATTATTAAAGGGGCATTTCACTGCAATAGCTGCAAGGTACTCACTAAATAAAAAAGGAAAATAATCTTTAGTTATTTAACTATTTTGGCTAAAATAATATGTTAATAATTTCTCTTCAACAAATAACATTACTCCTTACATTTGAGTAGTAACATGTCTTTGTCTTTTGGAAGGAATGTTTGAATTAAGATTCGAAATAAATTGGTTGTTTTCAAGATTTACTGTCTTATGATATGCATTTAATATTTCATTACCAGCAAGTGGACATACTTTTACATCTTAACTATTTTTTTAACTGGAACATATGATTTTTGTGTTTTATCTTCAGGATTAATACCAAAATAAGGACATTCTACTTTAGAACTTCCACCACTAGGCTTGCCCATACTATTGGCACTTGGAAAAGAAAATAAATAAAACAAAACAAATTGATTAATTGATTGATTAGAAATACTGTCAGTTTGAATAGGAATACTGAGTTTTTAATTACATCATTTGTTACAGAGGAGACATCATTCCATTCTTTGACATAAAGTATATAAGCAATTCCTTCATTTGATGTTTCAGGATATTCTATTGGCATTATTGTATGTTTTACATCTTTAATTTTAGTATCCTGAGAGAACAGAGCAAATATGCCATCTTTGTCATTGGAATTAAAACCACCATTGTCATTATTATCCTTATTATCTTTATCACAAACACTACTACCACTTTTACCATCACCATCACAATCACTCACAATCAACATCACCCTTGCCAATATCATCTATATCTAAATTAAATTCTTTTCCATTGAGATTTTCACTACCATTTGTCACAGTGCTTAATGACTCAAGTTCCTAAATAATAATATTTAATAGAATTGAATGAAGGAATTTTTCCCTTTTAATATTTTATTTTAATCATTAATAATAGTAAGAAATTATATATTACATTTGGATCTTCTTCAAAGTCATCATCATCAATAAATTTGATATTAAAGTTAAAGCTCTATAATGGATTTTTCTATAATAATAACGGACAAAAAATTCTGGCCCAATTTTTTACTATTAATATATGATCAATATCTGTAGGCGATGCTGTGAGAACTTCTCTTGGTCCCAAGGGCATGGACAAGATGGTACAAGGGGAAAAATCTAATAAAAATAATGACTTGAAAAATTTAAATATTTAGTACAAATTTTTATTACTCGTTAGATTAAAAGCTTGTTTAAAATATTTTTCTTAGATACAAACAGGCAGTGGTGAAGTTGTTATGACTAATGATGGGGCAACTATTTTAAAACATATGGCAGTCTTACACCCTGCAGCAAGGATGGCAAGTTTAATTGATTAATTGATAAAAAAACCAAATCCAGAAAGAAATCATTTATTGATTTTTTATTATTATTTATTAGCTTGTTGTTTTGTCTGCAGCACAGGATGTTGAAGCTGGTGATGGTACTACATCAGTTGTTGTGATTGCTGGAGCTCTTTGGGAGTAGCTGAGAAAATGCTTGCTAAAGGTACTTATAGCATATGTCTATAACGTTAAGAGCATAACGCATACATATACATTTAATGTTATTTGATCACTTATAGTATTTCCTAAAAATTCTAGGAATACATCCAACAACTATTGCTGAAGTTTTCCAACGTGCTGCAACAAAATCATCTGAATTTTTAACGGAAATGTCAACTCAAATTGATTTGTCTGATCGAAATTCTTTATTAAGGGCTGCAAGCACATCTTTAAATTCAAAGGTATAAACAATTACAACAACTAATAATACATTACATTAAATAAATTAGCTCTTTAACAAATGATATGTTTTATTAATTGAAATGATATACTTATATATATATATTTAGATTGTTTCTCAACATTCAAGTCTTCTTGCACCTATTGCTGTAGATTCTGTATTACGTGTTATTGATTCCGTAACAGCAACCAATGTTGATTTAAGAGATATCCGTATAGTTAAAAAAGTTGGTGGAACAATTGATGATACAGAGTTGGTTGATGGACTTGTTTTGACCCAAAATGTTGTTAAAGATTCAGGGGGTCCTTCACGTATTGAAAAAGCAAAAATTGGTCTTATTCAATTCCAATTATCACCACCAAAACCAGATGTGAGTATATTATTATGATTAATTTTTTTGAAGAATTAAATTAATTATATAATATATATGTTTTAAAAAATTATGATTAGATGGAAAATCAAATAGTGGTAAATGATTATATACTTATGGACAAAATTTTAAAAGAAGAACGCCAATATCTTCTTAATATGTGTAAAAAAATTAAAAAAACAGGCTGTAATGTTTTACTGATACAAAAATCAATTATACGTGACGCAGTGAATGATTTATCTTTACATTTTCTATCGAAATTAAAAATATTGGTTGTAAAGGATATAGAAAGAGATGAAGTTGAATTTATTTGTAAGAGTACCGGGTGTAAGCCAATTGCAGACATTGAATCATTTACTGAGGATAAATTGGGTTATGCAGAATTGGTTGATGAAGTACAAACTTCTGGTGCTAGGGTTGTTAAGATTACAGGAGTTAAACATAACGGAAAAACTGTATCAATTTTAAGTCGTGGAGCTAATTCACTTGTGTTAGAAGAGGCTGGACGTTCATTACA
>CAUDNR010000699.1:14772-24977 GCA_958430865.1 Entrophospora sp. SA101
TTTTCTTTAGCACTTAATTTATCAACTAGTTCTTTAGGGGTTAATTTTTTTAATCTTTCTAGTTCAGTCTCCAATTCTTTTATTCTATCCAAAAGTTCTTGCTTTTGCCTCTTACCTCATTCCTCAGACTTTTTTTGAAATTTGACTACTTCTTCCCTTTCAATTTCTAAGGTTTCTTCAGTCTTGTTTAGTTGTTCTTGTAAGGAATTTATTTGTTGTTCATAAAAAAATGCCATTCCTCCATTTTGATGAGGTAAAAGAGGAAGTCCTTTTTCATTTTTCTCTTCTTTGCAATCACAAGTGTATCTAGTCTTTAACCTTCCGCAATCACACTTAGGCAACTCATCATTTTCAAATTTATCTTTGCAACCTTCACAAGCCTTATCACTTTCAATCATTTCGCCAGTTGCTTTGCTTCGTGTCCTTATCTGACAAACTGCTTTTTTTAAATCAAAGCAAAAAACACAAGTGGAATTACTGCTATGTCATTCTTCTAACTCTAAAATAGTGTAAAGCAATTCTTTCATAATAATAAAGTAAACTAATTAACTTTTACTTCTATTCGAGCAGTAAATTCTCGGGTTTGATGTTTTTTATTTTCTACCAATTGTTGAAGTTTTTGGAACTTGGTTTTAATTCTTGAACCTAATTTTTGGAAAGCATTTCGTTTTTTAGGTAGAGCAGGCAAGGGTTTTCTTTCTAAATAAAGTTGTCTATTTAGTTCTTCTTCTCTTTTCTCGCTTTTTGCTAACATTTTTGATTTCTCTTCTAACTCTTCTTGTAATTTTGTATTTTTTGCTACCTCCTCTTCAAGCATTTTATCAGACTTTTGTAGCATTAGTGATTTTTCTTTGAAATCTTCTGCTTGAGCTTTACTTCATTTTTCACCAGTTGCTACAACTTCCTTAACTTGTTCCTGTTCTATTTCTACTCTTTCTTCTAACTCTTCTACCTCTGCTTCTAATTCTTTAATTCTTTCAATCTTGCTTTCTATAATGTCTTTAAGAATTATATCTTTAGCAGGTTTGCCTCAAATATTAACTCCTTCTTCTATTTTAGAAAAAATATGAGCTCTTTGATTTCATAGTTTCCAATCTTTTTTCAATTCAGTGGCTAACTCAGTGTCTTCAAAGTAATCTATAATAATTCTCTCAACTACTTTTTCTAGATTTTCTTTACCTTCTCATTTATAGTCGTGCATAAGGCTATGTTGAAAACAAACCTTCATAAATTGATTTCTTAATGGTTTACTAATCAACTTTCTTAAATCTTGTTCAATATTCTTACTACAATGAGGAAATCTATTTTTCATATCTACCAATATTTGGTGAATTTGGTCAATTGCTTCTTGCTTAAATTCAGCTTCTTCTTCTTCACTTCTCCTAGATTTTTTAATTCAGTAATTTCTTGTTCTTTATCGACTAATTGCTTTTTCAATGTTTCAATTTCATTTAATAATTCTTTATTTGCTTGTTGTTGTTCATTTATAATGTTTACCATGTTTGTTCTTTTTTATATATATTCTTTTAATATACTTATATCCTTTTTATAAGGGTGTATTAAGTATATAAATTATTTTAGTACTTTTTTATTTTAAAACTAATAATATTTGTCAAAAGATTAAACTTAATGACAGTAAGGGGACAAATTAACAAGTGTGATAAAGTAATGAAGGTGCTTTTGTTCTAAATATATTATTCATTTCTGGTATAGAATGGACTTGGGCAAGTAATATCTTTGTATTCATCTTTCACAAATGGACAAATATTATGATAAAGATATTCTTGCCTCTTATAATCTAAAGGAGGGGGTGTTAACACTAAAATAGATAAAGCTTTAATCTCTTCAAAAATATCTGCTTTCTTGGTTTTCAATAAATTGAATTCAGCAAAAGGTCCATTAGCAATTTCCTGAGCTTTGACCATACCAAGATTAGTTGCTTCAAAAAGAAAATGTTGATATTTCTGTATACTTGGTAACTTCTTAAAATAAATTCCCAAAATAGCTTTAATATCTAAGTATTGAAAACCTCTTCCACCTTCATAACATTGAGCTTTGTTCAATCCTGCTGGACTAGACTTTTTTACCACCTCAACCACATGATCCAGACAGTCTACCCTTGCTCTTCTATAGAGTTTTTTAATCATCCCAAAATTGCCATCACATTTGAATTTGGTATGTCCTGGAATCATGAAATTTAATTCAATACTTTCATAATAACCACAAATTACTAAATATAAATAAAATCAAATAGTTACATTATTTTTATTTTGCCCACCGGCATTATCACAAGTAATCTTTAAATACTTTTCACCCTTATTCAATTTCTTAATCCCATCAAAAATCATACTAAGGGTGCCATTAGGACCTTTTCCTATAATTTCATCCTCATTAAGAACATAATTAATTTGTTCCTTTACTGCTTCATCTTGAATGCCAAATAAATGGACTTTACGTGGACTAAGGTAATAAATTTTACTTGCCTGTTGATCAAAATGTGGTACATGAACATTTTGAGCTCAATCATAACTATAATGAGCAGTAGCATCAATACTGCAATATGGTGTTTTACCCTTTGAATAATTTTGATTAACTAATTTCCTTTGTTCTTCTGCTAATTTGGTGTTTTTATTATAATAGTTTCTTTCTAATCTTGCCTTGGACAGATGTTCTTTAAATCTTTTGAGTAAATCTTTAGCTTCTTCCTCTTGGCGAGCATTGTAATGTAAACCATTTCGAAAATGTTGACAAGTATCACACAAGTCAGTCCTTGGACTCATAATTTGAATCTCTGGTGTTAATTGATGTCATAGTTTTCTAAATGCATCATATTTTAAGGATTTCAATTTGTTATCTTCTTCCAGACCAGCTAGAAAATCTCTATACACTGATTTATAACTCATTTCAGCTGGTAAAAAGATAACTGACTGAGTTATTCTATTAACACTTCTGCCTGGGCTTGGTAATCCATGGACTTCTGCATAATTTTCAAGAAAATTCTTTACTACTTCTGCAACATTCTTATCAATTACCATTTTGGTTTTTCATTGAGGTATCTTCTTTATATTGCCATGAACTCTTGCTAGAAGACCATTATTAATCAGGTGATTTCTGATATTTTCAAAATAAGTCCTACCAATTCTCAACATATTGAGATAAGTTTCTTGACAAAGAGGTGTATTGTGATTCCAATGATAGAAAGTTCTTTTGTGAGATCTGGTTTTCTTTTTAAGGAGTCTACTAGTGCTTATTGATCCACCATTCATTGCTTTAAGTTGGGCCATTAAAAATATGTCTTGTTCTGATTTAGAAAGAGCTTGAAAGGATTCCCTTAACTCTGCAAATTGTTCTTTGAGAATTCTTGAAGAACAACCACATTTACAATCTTTTTCTAAAAAATTGATTGCCTTTTCATATTTGTTAGATCCATTATGGTTACTATTTACATTATTACTTTTTGTATACACCTATCCCTATATATAATTTTATAATTTTATGTTCACTTTACAGGAAATTGAAAATTAATCACAATAGATTTTTAAAGAGTTTATATTAATTACCAAATTAAAAGAACTTGAACTACTGTAATTTCTTTATTTATTATTCAGTTTCATCTAAAAAAAAACTATTTAATAAAAAAATATTATTATCACAATCAAACAGTATTAAAGTACAAATGTGTAACCATATTATTAATAATGAAAGGTTACAAGTATTAAAAACTATATTCTCCATTCACAGTTATTCAATCCTTCATCCCATTGAGTTTGTACAGTTATCATAAATATCATGCTTTCAAATACTTTTCAATTGTCAACTCAAGGAGATCACTATCATATATTTGCTTGATTGGTTGGTTGATTTTAACACCAAAGGGCCATGAAATATCAGGATTAAGACATGGTGGGTACCTCGCTGCTTCTTTTTTTCCTCCCTAATCAAAATCTATAATTTTTACTTGTATGTTACCATCTTCATTTTTTTCCTCTTCCTACTTATAAAGAATATTACACTCCTGTAAATCACCATGAACCAATCCTTCACTGTGCATCTCCTGAACTGCATCCTTGATTTTCTTCTGAAGCTTCATTTTTGATTTGCTTCAAGTGGAGGATCTGTCAATGATTTGTAGTCTGAAAGATATTCCATTGTCACCATTTTCCAATCACAGTTAATGTTCTCATACCCATAGACCTTTGGAGCAATACCTTTATCTGCACAAAACTTATGCACATCCAACCCATAGCTTGTAACAAATTTTACAACTAACAATTTTGGGATATCACTGCAATCATTATTCATTGTTTCAAAAAATATACAAATTTACCTCCAGTTAACTTTTCTTCATATTTAAATGACATTTCACATTCACCATCAAGCAACTTAAATGAAGTAATATAAGGAAATTTCAATGGTACTGCCTGAGTGGGAGAAGCATAGTATTCTTTTAACAACTGAACAGCTTTTTTAAGAGCAAGCAATATCCTTCCAATTATTTGTGTTCCCTTTGGTCAGTAGATTCAAAGCAGTCTAGTGAAATTTCTGTTAGGCCTTCAATTAAATAATTTCCATTATAAAAAGCACCAGCAATCCTAAGGTGAGATGCTGACAAAAAGAAACAAATAAAATTAGTCAAAATATGAACCAAATGCACATGCATAAGAATTTATTGATACTGACCAGTCAGACATAAAAGAAGACATGGTAAATGTGTTTTTCATGCATAACCTTCTTCTAAGCTTTGGATAAATCTCCAATAATATCCACAAGCTTGTTTAAATGCATTACCAGCATTGTCATTTTTAACCTCAAGAACAACAGGCACAAAATTTTTTTGAAAGATACAGCCATTAGTGATGGTCACCAAAACTATTTTGAAGAGATGAAAGTCAAAACTAAAATTAAAAGTTATATGTCAATAGTCAAAAATCAAAACTAGTTTTTGACTTATGGTGAAACCTTTTGCAGTGTTGTGCAAATGGAACATTGTAACGCTATTGGAATGTTCCAATGTAGATCTTCAATTGATATTAACCAATAAAATTCGTGTGTATGACACTATAATTGAATTTCATTGGTTAACTTCATTGGAACCACATTTGAAATGTTCCAATTGGAATTTATTAGAATGCTCCAATGAAATTTTATTGAAACCATAAATGGCCTTTTGACTTTTGCACAGTTGCAAATCTCTCTAGTTTTAGGAACCAACACTAACAGCCATCTGTGGAGTAATTCTTACCAAGTATAGATATCAATCCCAAAACTAATTCAAAACCCAACCAATCCTTACAAAGTTTATGAAATTTGTCTCATTGATCATCTTCAATATTGTAAGTATCAGTCATTCCTTCAATAAATTGCATTGCCATAACATGAGAATCAAATTCCAAATCAATTGTTTCACAGTAATTCACAAAATTTGCAATTCAACTTCTTTAACCAACGAATTGTCTTAATCCATTTCCTTGTCCATTTTTTGATTAATGTTGTCATTTATAATTGTATCTTCTTCAAGATTTGTGTTGTCATCTTTTTGAACTATGTTTTCAATATTTGAGTTATCATCTTTCTGATATATGTCATCTTCCTGATATATGTCATAAATATTTTTAATCTTTATGTTTTCACCTATTTATGGCATATTATATCACTCAAAACAACCAAAAATTGGCAGAATTGTAAAACACCATAGCAAGTGATGATAATTTTACTTAGAAATCACATTTGCACTATAAATGTTTTTACATGATAATAATCTTTGTTTTGGCTATATAGAAGTGTTACTCAAAATTAGCAGACTTGTTTTAGGAGCATTGATCTAAATCAAGATGAGAGGCAACATGTTAAATATAGTTATTATGTAAATAAACTTATTATGATTTTGCTATCAACACCAACTATGTCTAGTAAAGATGATTTTTAAAATAAAATCTGACAAATGATTACAAGATGGATGATATTATTACAACCAATCTAAAAAATCAATAATAATTATTATTATTCATATAGTGATACTATTTCCTTTGAAAAAAAAATTTTTTTTGTGTATATATTAACATATACTTCTAGTTTTCAAAAAAAAATTTTATATATGCAGAATACAGAATTTTTTTTAATTTGATTCAAAAATTTATTTAGAATTAACACATCAACAATATTAACAATATCTAATACAACACAAATAATACTTTAAGAAATTTTGGCTTTTGATAGATCAAGTTCAGGATGTTGTTCAGCAAACTTCTTAAAAATTTCTTCTTTTTGTAATTCTTCAGATGTCTTTTTACCCATTTTTTTTTGTTGTTGATCAAACTGAAGAATGAATGTATTTTAATTTTTAACATATTATTTATTAATATTTTTTTTTAATAAATATATAAAAGTATATATTAGATCATACCATCATTTTTTCTACCATTGCACGAGTTTCACCATCTAAATCACTTAAACTGGAATTTTCTGGTTGAATTTTTGTTGTATCAATAGCTGGATGAGTAGTGATTACATTTTTCCACCATTCTTGTTTATTAAGTTTTTCTAAATGAATATAGATTTCCTTTTGATCCTCTAAATTACATATTATATATATTTAATCATTGAGCTTTAATGTATGTTTATAGTTTTCCAAGTAAAAAATTTTTTTCCTCAATTACCAATTGTCCATGTACATTCATCCACTTTAATTTCTTTACATAATTCACCCTAATAGATACACATATATTATTGATATATTTATAAAGTACTTAATAATATATAGGATTATTTTATGTACCTCGATGATGGGTGGTTTTCCTTTCAATCCAACAACTAGATTCTTTTTCTTTAATTCAACATTTAGATCACGTGCTCTTGTTCCTTTTGGAACTGGAACAGTAACATCAACATCTTGTAATGTTTGTTTCCACTTGTATGGTAAGGCTATAATATATATTATTACATATTGTGTTTACTTTTTATTAATTTGATGATAGGTAATTAATAATACCTGCTTGTTCAGCTTCTTCCTTTCCTCTTACTTTTTTATCATGTTCCTCTTGTTCTTCGGGTGTCATTTCATCATAGTCTTTGATAGACGACATTGTAAAATTTTATTATTATTATTATTTTTTGTATTAATTCTAATTATTTGTATTGATTGATGAGACTTTTTATCAATAGTTTTTTGAATAATTGCAATAATTGTTACAAAAAAACTTAATGGTGACGATCACAAAAGATCTCGTGTAACCAACTATCATGGGAAGAAATTTAGCGAACTTGTATAAAATCATTTTTTTTAGAAAGAAAATCACTCTTTCTCTTTTCGAAATCCCATGGTTGTTTAAACATTCAAAGCATGAGGTTCCCAAAATTACATGCTATAACAGTCTGATCTTTTGAAAATATCATTCCTTTGACAAACAAATAGATAATTAATAAGATAGAAATTACAATAAATTTGTCTAGTCATATTAATTGATTTGTTTATTTTTATATATTAATTATCCTTTTGGAAATAAACGAATAAGCATAAACATAAGTACAAATATGATACAAACAAACAACACTACAGACCAAACCAACCAAGTAGTTTTACTGGTCTGTGTAGCATATTTTCCAAGACGAAGACCTTCTCTTTTTAATCTATCTAAATTACTTCCAAGAACACCTTGCACTTCATTTAAAATCTATTGTTAAGAATTAATTAATTATTATTTGCTTGAATAAATATAAAATGGCAATAAAATTGTCAAACAAACCTTTTCATCTTTTGTTAATATATTAGAAAATGTTACTGAATTTATCTTCAATCTTTCTGCCATCTTAATTAAATCATTAGTTAGTTCCTCTTGTGTTTTACGATGATGTTGTAAAACAGATTCTATATTTGTGGTATCTTCATGATCAAAAATTCCTGGTCTTTTAAAAACAAAAATCTAAATTAAATGTTATATTACAAATCAAAATTAACAAAATTGGGATCTTTTTAAAAATGATTATAAATAATATTCCACCTTCTTTGCTTAAGCTCTGATGTATTTGTACCAGATGAAAATAATTCTTTTAAATGTAATAATAATAATAATAATAATAATAATAATAATATTGTTAATAATAAATTATTTTGAATAATATTTTTTTAAAAAAGATCTTAAATAAATTTTACCATTTCTTTTCTCATCATATGAAAGATTATACTGTGCATTATTATTGTTGTTATTGTTGTTATTATTATTATTGTCATAATTATCAACATTAAATGTTTGATTGGGCAACTATTCAAAGAATTGATATAGTTAAAAAATATAAGTTGGACTATACAAAATATATACATGTGTATTATCAAACCTGTAGCAGTTCTTCTCTTTCGATCTTTTCTGCATTTCTAACCATTGTCAGTTCTAATAGATTTTCCTTGTTTTTTTCTTCCTGAGTTTGATAAGCATGTTTAATGAATCTTGCTTGTGAATAATTACGAGTTATTGGTGATAACTGTTAAATAAAAAAATTAAATAATTATTATTAATATTAATTAATTAAATGATTAGTTTTATTTTATTCGTTTTCTTACTAATTTGGATTCATCAACGATGTCAGATAATAGTTTGATTTTCTGAGAATAATCACTTATTGCTGTCTTATCAACTTGACTAGCTTTTCGTGTGCGCACACACCATTCATAAATATTTTAAGTAAGATGAAGTTAACAATAACTTTAAAAGGGTACACAAAAACTTACTTTTCTGCTTCTTTTTCAACCTTTTCCAATAACTTTCGAAGATAATTTATATTCTTTTTATATGTATATAATTTATTCAGTAATACAACGACTCAAAATAACAATAGTTATAATAGATGATTGTATTCGTACCGATACATATTTCATTTTTTCAGGCCCATGTATTAAACCATTTTCTTCTGATGCTTGTTTTTCACAAACCGTTAACAGCCTTCTAAGATTAACTTCGGCTTTCGAAGGTTTTGTTGTTGTGGTATGCTGCATTTTGTAAAAAAGCGAAATTGGTGCGATTTTTTTGAATTAGGGCTGGTACTAGGGGATGGGGGTTCAACACGAATGTTACACATGGTTTTGCTGATTACCAAACCTTTTTCATAGATGCCGAAATTAATTTTATTAATTGCAGACATTATTTCTGAAATACTTTTGGCCAAATAGTTGTAATTCTGGTGGTTTTTTATATATATCTATTGATATAAATAATATTGTAAATCCGAAATTGCTTGCCAAAATTGGTTTTTCCCAAAATCCATTTCAAATTAAAATGTAGATCATTGATAGATTGGATGTTATAAGAAAACTTAAACTTTTATTACTAATAAAAAGTCAAGGTCAGAAAAAATATTAATGGAATACTTGTGCAGAATTTGGAAGTGGTGTTATTTAATGTGACAGTGCTACTTTTCTAATAGCATTTTTTGATTTTACTTTTCACATATAAATTGTCAATCTTTTTTGAAAATATATATTAATATAGATTTAACCAACACCAATGGTTCACATTATTATTTTCTTAAACCTCTAATATATCTTTTATTTTATTACAAGTATCTCTTAATGATGGTTTTCCTTTTTGTCATTAAAAAAACAGAGCCTATATATATCTACATAAAAAAATATAGCTATCTATTGAAGGTTGTAGTTCTAGGTATTTTTTAATGTACATGTAATGCCCTTTCCCATTGGGGAAACATCAAAGCTTCCAGATCAGGGTTCTAAATAAGATCAGGAGTTTTGGCATGGTTTGATTTGACAAAACCTGCAATCAGTCTACCATAGCTTGTGTCTTTGTTGTGTATTTTTGGAGGCAAAGAATCATTTGGGATCCTCTTCTGGAAGTTGACTGCAATAGTGGTTAAAGTTTTGTTGGTAATCATGTATATTATATATGTAATGGGTGAGATATTATAGCAAGGGCACACACAGAATCAGGAAAAACACTGGCATATATATTGCCAATATTATGTGATTTGGAAAGCTTGGATATAGAGTTTTAATCATATCACCAAGAGATATGGGTATACATGCGGTGTAAAATAGTAAATTATAGATCATGGAGCATAGTAGAAATTCTATTTTGATCGACATTTGCAATTATCACATTTCCATTTCAGTATATGATTTTCGTGTTACATAATTTTATGAAACTTGCGATTAGTACAAAGGCCATTTTTCGTTCTTGGTTCCAAGCAAGCATACAATA
>CAUDNR010000700.1:9070-19683 GCA_958430865.1 Entrophospora sp. SA101
GTGTCATTTAATTTCGTCATTCGTAATTGATTTCGTCACGCGTAATTGATTTCGTCACCCGTAATTGATTTCGTCACCCGTAATTAATTTCGTCACGCGTAATTGATTTCGTCACCCGTAATTAATTTCGTAATTACGTATTACGTATTACGTATTACGTTTTTGGCAAAATAATTACCATAGCATGTATACCCGTATGTTTAATTATCATTAATTAATTCATAACACGTTAATATTTATTTAATTTTATTTAAACAAAAAAAGAAAGATACTCTGCCACCAGGGTGGTTGTGACATGGCAAATGTTTGTTTCTTGTTAAATTAAATATTTTTTTTAAATAATAAATGAATGAATTCCAAATTGTTTTTCTAGTGGCGATGCTAATACTAAATCAATAATGGATTAATTTCTTGCTGGTATTTTTAGTAGTAGGAGAGGATTTTTTTCAAAAAAAGCTTAATTAATTTTCTTTAACAACACATTTTTGGAAAAGGCTTGATTTTAATCAAGTGATTTCTTTTTCATTTTTTTTTTACTTATAAATACAACCTCTGAATGTTTTAAAAAAAATTGGGAGAGTGATCATAATCATGATCAATGATCAAAAGATTTATACAACGCAATCAATTTTGTGAAACGAAAATTTTCCTTTTCTTTCGAAAATTTCCAGAGAGAGATAGTATCGTTGCCAATTCTTTTTAAATATTACCAAAATATTGCCAATCTTTTCTAAATTGTTACAAAGTATGTTGCACTGATTTGATTGAGTTGTATTCTTTCGTTAAATCTGGATCAGAAGGATAGCAATTTTTAGCCTTGTGGGAATTCGTAATTTCAACAGTTATGAAGTAACAATAATGACAACAGTAATAATAATAATAAAAACCATACGGAAATTTGCATTGTATGCAATAAATCATATAGAACAAAAAGCAGTTTAGCCCAATATGGAAGCACAGTCATTTTGATTATCAAGAATATCCTTTAAATGATCCCCTTCTTTCCAAATAAATAGAATTTAATTTTAATATTAAAAAAAATTGTCTTTACATTATAAAAAGTTTTGGGGAAAAAATCATTTATTGTTTCATATAGTGGGGTATGACTATTACTTCATTTGATTCATTATGAGACATTAATACAATATTATACTGTATATGGATGTCAAAAGAATTTCAAAAGGTAGTATCAGTTAGTTGTTCTATAATAATTGTTAATAATTATGTATAATATATTTATTTATTTATTTATTATTAGATAAATATGATAAATAAAATAAAAATATACTACTTTGTAAACATTGGGGAAAACTTGTACGTTCTTATAAGAAGTTAAAATGTTGGGTAAAACAGATCAATTAAACCCACGTTTACTTAGCAAAACACAAACTTTTACATGCAAGAATTTAGATAAATTTCTGTACTAAATGATATTGGCAGATGACATTTCATCAACAACATTTTATGGATTATTTTTGGAGGAGAGTATTAGAAATTTTATTAAAAAAATTATAATATCTCTTTTTCCAAAATAAAGCAAAAAATAAATTAATGTTAATATTATTTCCTTTATAAATAGTAATAAACGATAATATTTAAAAGAATAATTTTAAAAAATTAAATATGAACTTCAAACAAAAATGAGAATTTCCACCATGCTAATAATATTATTATTAATATTAATATCGTGTATTCTTACGCCTCCAATCATTTAACAAGCCTCAACCAATAAACAGTAAGAATACTTTATTTACAAAATTTTGAAAGTAAAAATGTGTCATGGTTATGTGGTATTAATTTTTTACAATATTGTAATTTTAGCATATAACAGATTCCTCTAATTTATTAATTTGTTCATATATTTAAAAATATTTTGATCAATGAAATTTTTTTAATTTTGGGTCGTGATACGGGCATTGAATTAATTACACATCAATCTTGGCATGTTATTATTTGATCTCTCTGCAAAAGGTTTCACTTTTCTGTTAATAACATGGACGGTTTTAACAAGTGATCTTGAATACCCAAACAAACTGCCAACACATGTTTTTAAAAAACTAAATTCACTATATTTCAAACAAGTTAGGCTCCATGAATAAGTTTCATTGTATATAAATGTTAATTACAAATTCTGAAAGATGTAAAACGTTTATTAATAAATAAAACTATTTAACCAAGTCCAAGCAATTCAAATATGAAATAAACATTTACCACTAGAATAGACTCCAATTATTGTGATATCATCTCCCCATGACCCAAAGCAATCTCTTTGCATATTACATAATTTAAACAATCTTTCATTACTCTTTTTAATTTACAAAGGTCTGATGAATCCTTAACAAAGCTTTTGTTCCATGATCCAACAAAACTTCCAAAATACCCAATTTGTATAATTTGCTTGATTTCCAGTATATAACTCTGTTTGCTTTGTGACTATTATCCATGGTATCTCTTTGCATATTACATAATTTAAACAATCTTTCATTACTCTTTTTAATTTACAAAGGTCTGATGAATCCTTAACAAAGCTTTTGTTCCATGATCCAACAAAACTTCCAAAATACCCAATTTGTATAATTTGCTTGATTTCCAGTATATAACTCTGTTTGCTTTGTGACTATTATCCATGGTATCTAGGAAAAAATTTTGGTTGATATTCTTACGTTCCATCATCATACTCTGCAAATAAATCTCTCCATTAGTTGAAATGCATCCAGTTAACCTAACCGCAAAAGAGGAAAAAAAAACAATAGAAAACACCAAAAATAAAGTTTGCGACTATACTTCAAAACATTACTGCTTCTAGTGGCACCCCCGAAAACTGTATCAATGAACATTACATTATACATGGATTCATTGATTGTTAGATCTTTAATGTACTGACTTTCGTTTTTGAATTCAAACAAAATGAATGAGATAATTTTAGGAAGTTGAACTCTCCTCACTTTAACTATCATGTTGTTGTTACTTTATTACACAGTTATGAAATTTTTTATTAGATCATCCGATCATTTCTACAAAACTCACTTGTTTTGTGCTATATATGCACAATGTGAAATCATTACGTGCTATTATTATGGAATTAATGAATGAATAAAATGTTTTTATTACCCAGAGGACACTACCTGCCTGAATACACCATCCTCTAAACTAAATTAATCAATCAAATATAGGGGGTTTGGACGCAACTCCTTTTAATTGACTAATTTCATTTTCATTTTCACAACAACATGGATAAGGATTCATTAATGGCGGCTATAAAATAATAATAGACAAAAATATATTTTATTATTTATTCAGATCCCATATAAATTTATTATTAAATTCACATCACGATTACATTTCCCTCTAACAAATTATCTTTTTTATTAATCTATAAATTTTTTACAAACGCATAAATTATTTCACTCACAACTTGTTCCAAATAAAACTTTAAAATCTTTCTTTTAGTGCAACAACCTTCCATGATGTTAAATGCAGTATATCCTTCTAAAGTCGGTGCAAGCAGTATGTTAAATCTTTTATCATGTACAAAAACTGCTTTCTGATTGATTCATTGATTTCTAAATGAATAATCATATAAACGTGATATTGATCTCTCATTCATATAAAAATTAGTTGTTCTGATGAGTAGTAGTAACTACCTATTGTCAGAATGAAAAACCATGAAGAAGTTCATTTCTTTCTTTTGCGGCTCTTGTTATCTATTATATAAAAGTTTTCATGAAATCAAATTTTTGTATATAATTTTACCTTTTTTTTTTTTGTAATTCCACAATATTTTGGGAGAGAAGCAGCTTAATGTTGCAAACTGATACGTTTTTACCGACCGGTTTCATTAAATGTTTCAACAGCCAACTCATCCAAATAAAAATCAGGATTTTGAGTAATTAACTAGTTGTTGCAATGACTATTTACATCAAAAAAATCATTCAATAATGAATGATTTTATAAGCATACTTCCAAACCCTTCTTATCAAAGATATTTCTTCTTTCTTGATGTCTTTTGATAGGAGTTTCGACATATCCCAGGTTTTATATACATTCATGACTCTTTTTACATAATATATTTGCAATTATTTGATCTGTATGGCCATCAATATGTAAAAACACAGCTCTCCATTTCAAAGATCAACAATTTCCAAATTTAGAAATAAAGTAATTAACCAATTTTAGCATTAGTATATAGTAATTATCCAGGGACTATAGTCATGTGACTCGAACAATGTTATTATTATTATTAATTTTTTTAGTGGCGATAAATTTTTAAAGGAACTCAGTCAGCAATTAGGGTTAGTATGTTAAGCCAAATAATATCAGACGAACATATTGATAAATAAAATACATGCAATATTGTCTACTCCACCACTTCCAAAAGATAATTATCAACGAAAGATTTCCCTGCGTTTCTCAATAATGAATTGGTTATCTTCATATATCTTCATAAAATACCCAGAAGTTCCCTCATTTTTGATTAACTTACACAAAGAATAGGTAGGACAAATAGTATATGTAGGAGATATATTGTTATTTTTATCTTCCTTCGATTCATCTAGTTGATGGTAACATAACTATTTTTAAATCAGATTGTTTTTTAATGCTTCTAAATTACACACTCGAGAACATTATTTACCTTTATTATTATTTCTATTTTTATATATATTATTTTTTCCTGTTTTGATGTGGCTGTGCTGTGTATGTTTGTTTTGGGAAATGTTTATTAATATGTTCACATGACTAATCCTACCTTGCAATTATAATATAAATGCTCACTCCCCAAAATTTTAGTGACCAACATTTAACAGATTTCACCAATAAAAGAAAGAATACTTATTTTGAAGGAAAAGGTTTATAGCATAAAGCAGTCTATATTTTATATGTCTCTTTGTTGGTAATGGCGGTGAAATATCTCTTATTTTTTTTCTTTTGATAGTCGCGCAATCATAGATCGGTTTTTTCTGAAAGAGATAATAAAGCATTAATAAAATAATGTTTTCCTTGATAGTCACATAAATGAGATTGTTCATTACCAGATAGATTGTATCAAGTTTTTTTTTTTTGAAAAAGTGAATAAATGTATTAATTATTATTGATAATAGATCTCTAGCAAAATAATATTTTCTTTTGTTTTTCCTTGGTGTTCGTGTAACAAGATTGTTCACTGCCAAATACATTAACATTGTTTAACTATAGTTACATTTTTTTTTTTGAAAAAAGAAATAATTGATATTATATATAATAAGATAATATAATATATTTGCTGTTTAATATATATGTTGATCCGGGTCAACTGGAGCTCTTTATTTGAGATAATTTAACAAATTTTTGACCATGTAAATTGTGAAAGTCTTTGTGTGATTTTTTAAGAACATTTTTGATCCAATGAAGCCTCTTCTAAGACATGTAGACCCAGTTTCAGCCAAATCAAGTAGTCTGAAATATTACACATTTAGTGATATTATGTAAAAAAAAAAATCGATAAATATAATTAAAATGTTTTACTATAAAATTTTTGACCAGAGCAAATTGCCCCCATGTATACAAGTCATCTAATTTTTAGTCGTATTTAGTGATCTAAAATATAATGAAAAAGATTAATGGTCATGTAGTACATAAAACAACCATATATTGTGCTTCATTGCTGATGGACGTTTTTGATCAAAAGAAATTGCTTCTAATAAAAATCAGCAAAGATTTGGTCTAGATAAATGATCTCATATTGACTTGATATTAGAGTTTTCAGTAGGACATCCATGCAATATTCTAAAATAAAATGAAATGATGTATTAATAACAATAGCATCTAACATTTAAATATACATACACATTGCAAATACTTGTTATTACTAATAAATATAGACATGCGAATTATACAGAACATGGTGATGGGTTTTTGTTGTTTAATGGGGTATTTTTTTTAAGACCAATTTTTGGGGTCCAAAATTAATAGAATCAAGTAATAAGTAGTAATAGGCAATAACAAATGTTTTATTTTTTACTTTACTTTTTTTTTCTTTAAAAATTTATACTCACATCTTTAATATAATATCATCTTGAATATATTCTTACATACTTACCTAATCATTGGTATATATATATATGTATATATATATAACATCCTACAATCGTGAAAATTAAATTATAATTTTATCAAAATTATTTATTTTTAATTTCAATTTCACATATATATCAACAACATCATACACACAAAGATAACAATTTACAATCTTGAAATTTATTTTATAATTTCAATTTCACATACACACAACCACACACGTAGATTATAGCCTTTCATAATTGTGAAAATTAAATTTTATTTATTTTTTATAATTTCAACTTCAAATAATAACATTACACGTCAAGTAATAAAAAGAATGGTAAGTTTGTTTTTTTTTTTGAATTAAACAATATTAAAAAAATAAATAGATATATATGTATTTCTTTTCCAAATATTACATTCCATCTCATTGTTAACAAAGATTAACAAATAAGTAAATTGTCACAAAAAAATTATCTTTTCTTCTTTCTTTCATCCTGCTTTCTATAATTATCTCTCTCATCTCCCCTTTCTTCAATTTCTTTTCCTTCCTTTCCCTCGTAACTTTAAATAATCTTTAAATGAGAATGGTTTACCTTCATCTTTATCCTTTTCATCAGAATTACAACATTTTTATTGAGCTATTTCTGATAATGGTCTAGTTAATTTTGGTAAAGTGAGAAATAACGGTTTATTTATCTAACTTAACTTTGGTTTTTTAGGCATCACCACTATCACCATCACCATCGTCGCCATCGTCACCATCACCATCATCATCACCATCATCATCACCATCATCACCATCACAATCATCATCATCATCACAATTATCATCATCACAATCATCATCATCACAATCATCATCATCATCATCATCATCATCATCATCACAATCATCACCATCAACACAATTATCATCATCATCATCGTCATCACAATTATCGTCATCATCATCATCATCATCAAAATCATCATCTTTACCATCAAAATCATCATCACCACCTCACCCACTTCCACCTCCACTTCCACCTCCACCTCCTCCAGCAACACAGCTACCTTCTCTAGTAGTAGCACCACCACCGCCTCCGCCTCCGCCACCACCACCACCACCGCCGCCGCCACCACCGCCGCCTCCACCACCACCACCTTTAGCAGCGGTACCACTACCGCAACCAAGACAACCTTGCCCCAATTGTGGAAGGGGTAATTATTACTATATTGATAAACATTTTCTCTTTAATGGAGGCGAGTTCAATGGAGGGCAGTGTGACATTTGTGGATATTAGTTATAAATACGGTGCAGAAGCTCTATAATGGAAACAAAGGTTGTCTTGAGTATATTGCCTAAAATGAATATCCATTAATTTTGATAAATAATGAATGATATTAGCATTAGGTTCTTCAAAAATAAAATTGTTAATATAAATCATGTTGAACATGAATTATTATTATCAAGTACAGAAGTATATATCATAATTAGTGATGTATAGTTTATTTGAATTTATAATATTAGACTCTGTGAAACTGTGACATCGATGCTTGCTCGAAATATTTGTAATAGCTTTCTATACTTGAATTTGAATGGAAAAAATTGTCCAGTGCCTTTTCTAGAGGAATTGGAAATTCGGGGCGAAACCCCATATTAATGGTGGAATGTTAGTTTGGTGGCTTTTTTTTGATTCGTGATTGACCAATGGAAGCAATTCGTAGTTTGGCTTGTCGAACTCTGATTCAATTTATTCGTTCACCTAGTAACGTAATATTACTCATTTATATGTATATAAGTGAATGAACGAACAAACGAACGAATGAAAATATAAAAATATTGCATTCACACACAGCCACTCCACCTCCTCCTTAATGGCCAGGATTAATTAATTGAACAGTATTCTAGCTAAATACTGTAATTACATATCTTTAAAGTGACTATTTGAATTTTGACATTATACATTTTTCCCCAAGATTTATTTGACTTTCCTTAAACCCCTCCTTTGTAACAATTGATGCATCATAATTATTAATATCTGACCTTTTTGAGGCCAATTGTTAGATATTCAAGAATCCATGAATTTTGAACCGAACCGAATCACCTAATCTAAAATTTAAACACAGACAGGAGTTTTTATTTAAAATTCCTAATATATCAACTAATATACTCTACAGTAAAAACAATTAGAAATAGATTTTGCTTCATTCGGAGCCTGATGGATATTACTCTCGTAATTCACATGAGTTGACGGGAGTTAAATGCTTACCGATACTAACTAATTTTTATCTTTAAGAAAAGATCACACTTTAAAGCTAAATGTATGCATGTGTTCGTGTGTATATGTTTTATAATTAAATTATCTGAAGGAGGATACTTGATTTCGGAATCGAAAAAAATATATTAATATTAATATTAATATTAATATTAATTGATGGTCATCAGTCTCTAATCGAAATATAATTTTTCTTTTAATCATCATCGTATTTTTTCCAAGAATGAAAAACAACGAAAATAATAATGAAGAAGGTGACGATACTAAAATTCTTGGTGATTTATTATTCAATCAATCTCAAAGCAAATAAACCAATAACTAATTTTCAATTACTTTTAATTTTGTTTATTAATTTTCATTACTAAAATATATTAAATATTATTTTGATACAAGTTACCTTGATTCATTGATTACTTATTAAATTACATTATATTAAAAATTATTTTTGGGTGGATTAAAGGACACGTATGTATCAACACATAAAACTCAATTTCATCTTCACCAAGAGCATCAATAAACAATACTTTTGCGCCTTTATCAATTATCACCTCATAAAGTTATAACTTTAATGGTGAATTGTTTAACAATAACAACAACAACAACGCCAACATTAAAGAGAAAGGAACATTTTTTGTCAAAGCTATTTTGTTCAAAATTGGCTTGTAATAATAACGGATCTTTCTATATTAATATATAATTACTCCCAATTTTTTACTATTTGAAATCTCTCTCTAACGGATATTTTGATTAATATTAAGTTTTATATAACGTATATCTGAAAACCATTTCATTAATATAAATTCATTAACAATTTATCTATATTTAAATTTTTGATTACCATGATGCAATATGTGATGCATCATGTGCATAATAAATATAAATAATTTGTGTTACGTACCAAAATTTTATTATTGGCATAATCATTGGCCAACTTTTTAAAGAAAGGTTTGCAAAACCACATGGGCTGAATCTCATATTAGTATTAGAAAATGATATTTTCAATTTTTATAATTGACTGCGCGCATTTGCTTATTAATTAGTTTGTCTGTTTTTTTTTAAAGATCTAAATTCTCTTTACAATAATTATAAGAACTAAACAATAATACCAACAATGCTCGTTATCCCAAAAATTTTATAGTATTTTCATATTATCCGCAGTTCCACTCACTAACCATTTAACTCAACTTAATATTGGATCATTTATTTGGTTTTCATCAAATTTTGAAAATAAACTCTTGTCTGTTTCAATATAATAAATATCATCCGAGACCTTTCTTTTTATATTCCAATCAACTGAATTATAACCACCAGCCAATTCACCAGTATCTTTAATTTTCACAATGGCTATAGCTTATTTAGTATTATAACATTTATCATCAAATACGGGTCTAGAAAAATTCATAAGACAGTTTTTGTAATCAATCCAATTTAAAATTAAAAATTTTCATTTGAAGATTTAATAATTGCCCTTTTTCTAGCTTGGCTTTAGAATCCTGGGCCCTTTTGAAGTAACATTTTTGGTGTTAATGAAGTCCTTATATTATTTTTATTAAAAGATCTTTAATTATCAGAAAAGTCGTTTGATTGAATCTCATTCATATAAAGGAAGGTATAATATCTTCTAATGTGATTTTTTTTAACATGATGAAATCCTCTTTCTTCCTCTCCGAAATATCCTTTTCAATGACATTATCCTAAACTTCATCCAATTTTAATCTAATATCGTTATAAAGTATAGTCTTTTCAATAATATCTTTAAATCTAAATTATTTCACTACAAAGATCTTCATTAGCATACAAGTGTTTGGAATTTCTTCTACATTAGTACCTAGGAAAAGACTTTTTTCTGATGTGAACAATCATATTGCTCCAAAAAGAAATAGGGTTAGATCCTAAAATTTTGTTTCCTAAAAGAAATGTGTCATTATTTTTCATGAATAATATTAACATTAATAAAATAATAATGATGGTAGTATTGGTAATCATTATATTAATTTACATCATAATGAATTTTGAATAGTGCAAGTTGACGCCGACTATTTAATTATGGCTTAACTTTTGGGCTACTCTTGTCAGCTAATTGCAATAATTCAGGTGCTCGTTAATTAATTAGTTTATGAATATACTTTGGTTATTGCCTACTGCCTCTTTCTTGTACCTGTAAATCTGTAAAACACACTTGATGGTAGAGCATAAATAAAGATGGTCCTTTTACAAAGCTCAGAAAGTTTCTTTTGTGGCCTACTTATTTTCAGTCGTTTATTTTTGTTTGGCAACTTGTTTAACAGCCTTACATTTTACCACCTCCAGTATTTC
>CAUDNR010000702.1:25087-55819 GCA_958430865.1 Entrophospora sp. SA101
CGAATCCAAGCGTGTATAGCAGCCGAAGGTGGAGCAACAAAATATTAAATTTTTAATAAAACATGTAAAAAATATTCGGAACAAGTAAATTTTCATTTATTTTAAAAAAAATATTAATATAAATAAATAAATGTAAACGGTTTTTTAATCATTCGGAAACCCGTGATCACCCTCTGTAGTTTACTAAAATTTCAACTTTTATCAGATCATCATCCCAGCTGCCACCATTATTGCCACTGTCATCAAAAGGGTAAGTGTTGTTAGAGTATTTTTTTTTTTTTAAAGGTGGTGGTCACATGCAACTGCTGGTGGTTGCAATCATCACAACTCATTGTCATTTTAGTTTACTTATAAATAAACCTTGTTCTTTATTTATAACAATAGTAATGATATTAAAGAATGGATTGATACAGATGATCTACTTGAAAGTATTAAGAAGATTCTATGAGGACCACCACCAACACCACTAGATACTCTGGAACTTTTTGAATATCTGAAAATATTATTATCTGAAGATAATGCTGAGATTCCAGTATGTTTTAACAATTTCTCTATTAAGCTATTCATTGAATGTTTTGTAGATTTTCAAATATTTTTACATCACATAAACATTATAGGATTCAACTGAATCATCATTGTCTCATGATAATGGTACCACTAGTGATTAAAGCTCCCCACAAGCTGGCTTGTGAGCCAGATAATTTATTCAGCTTGAGAGCTGGCTTGTGAACTTATTAAGTTATTTGGCTTGCAAGCTGGCTCATGTGGAGCCTTTCTAGTAATAATGAAACAATGACAATAGTGTTACTACTGAAAGTGATGACAATTATGACAAATATTCTGATTATATTGATGATGATGATTTTTGTAGAAAATTTCAGCAAAAAATTTCAAAAGTAAATCATATTAAATTTATTAAATTGTAAAAATTTTTTTTGGCTCAACTTAAATGATAATTTTGTTCTTTGATTTTTTTTTTAAATTAGTACATTAAAAAAAAAAATCTACAGGTGCCCATTACACCAAAATTTTTAGAATAAAGAAAATATGTTGCAAGTTTCAAATCTTTAAAACTTTGACACAAGTTAACTTTGATGTAAACTTGAATTTTTATACAAATTTTGAGCTTTATATCCTGGTCCAGAAGATAATTGGCATTAATTCGCTGATTGAAATTCCGGAGTAATCTATTTTATTTTTTTTATTATTTTTATTATATTCTATTTCTATTATTTATTTGTATAACGATCTAATTTATTTAAC
This sequence comes from Entrophospora sp. SA101, assembly GCA_958430865.1. Taxonomy (NCBI): domain Eukaryota; kingdom Fungi; phylum Glomeromycota; class Glomeromycetes; order Entrophosporales; family Entrophosporaceae; genus Entrophospora; species Entrophospora sp. SA101. Next base: position 26,351 of record CAUDNR010000702.1, read on the forward strand.
TTTATTAAAGAAGAATCATCTTACTTAGAGTACAATTTATGACTAAAAGTACAATTTATGACCAAAAGTAAGGTTATCGATAATAGTAATATTTATTACTTAGAGTAAAATTCATTACTTAGAGTAATATTCATCACTAAGTCAAATTCATTACTAATACTAATTAATAATTGTATATAAGGGGCTTGAATTTGATGCGCTTGTAAAATAACTTTGTAACAAGTTAACTTAGTAATAAGTTAATAAATTACTTCCAACTAAATAAATATTCTTATTATATCTTCTTTAAACAAAATTATCCATTAATAGCAAATTAATTTGTTTAGTAACCTATTCATTCTAACACATGCTCTCCCGAAAATTAATTGGTGACAATAATATGAATTTGAAAACCTATTGGAAACCTGGATTTGCTCTAAAGTGTAATCAAAGGTATGGAAAGAAGGATGGTAAGAAGTTTGATTTAAATAATTAAAAGGCATGTTTTTAGCTGGTAATATAGAAAAAAGTAAAATACTCTCTTGATTTAGTCAACATCACAGAAAGTAGGAGGCTGTAAACACACACAGTCAGATTGCTTGTCTATTTCTTTCATGTCTTGTTTAATTCTCATAGTGTGTTTTCCGCTTTGACTTCCAGCCACTGGCGCAGAAAGTTTGTTCTGATAGTAAGACTCTAAGCTGGTCCATATTCTACCATCATCTAATTAATAAAAAAAAATTTTTTTTTTCTTATTTATTACTTTTGAAGACAAATAAATTATATGTTTTTAATAAATAATACAACCATTACATGGAAAATGGAAAAAATTTTTATATGAAAACTCTTAAAAATCTACAGGTGCTAAAGAGTAAACTTTTTTTTTTACTTAAGTAAAGACAAAAAAAAATTGATAATATGTTCTTTGAGATTTGTTTTGTTTGTGGATGTAAAAAAAAATTATGTGGTGGAACAAAAGTATAGTATATACCACTTTTCATGCAAAGGTACTCGATTAGTTGTTTTGTGTCAAATTTCCCTCATTTTTTACTATGTGAGATGTCCACCAGCAATATGGGGGTCTGAGAACTCCTGGCCAAAATTGAGTTTTTTGCATAATGTATATCTATATCATAAGGATTATAGTTGGTGAAAAATTTAGAACATGTTTACCTAGTACAATAATGAGATACAAGACTTGAAATATTTACTTTACATATCAAAACTATTTGTGTAACCAATTTTGTTTTGATTATAACACAGAACAATTTAATAGTCTCAGACCCCCTTTTGCTGGTGGACATCCCATGTATGACACACTCATTTATTTGCAGATCATCAATTAACTGTACTCAATTTGGTACAAACATGTAATGAAGTGCAAAATAGCCATCTTTTAGCAGAAGGGATGATATGTGGTTCAAGCTTATTAGAAGAAAATCCAGAACTTTATAAGAATATTTGCAAAGAAAACATTAATTTTTATACCTTTGATGATACTGAATATCAAGTTGAGCTTACATTGGATCAGAAAAACCTCATAAAAGAAATTGTTTTAAATGGCAATTTTAATATCAAATTAAATGATCAAAATCACTTGTTACATTTAGCAATGATCAATTTAGCTAAAGATTTTAAAGAGATTTGGGAAATAAAATCATATGACCTACTGTAAATGAAAATAGCTATGCCCATCAAGTAATCAATAAGATTACGAGTTTCCTTTTTTATGACATCAATAATGTTGAATCAAGATGGTAATTACTACTTGCAATTTTTAATGTAAATATTGAGAATATTATATATTGTAAGATAGTAAAAGAGGGACTGACCTAGAGTCCAAGCTGAATGCAATTAATCAAAGTAATTTACTGTGGTGGTCACGTGATTTGGAAGATAAACCAAATATTTAGACTGCGCGAAGCATGGTAATCGGAGGGAAGTTCCTTGTAGACAAAAGGACATCACAATAGAATTCTTAGAACACTTATCTTATCTATAATATTAGCCATATTACTTATTTTATAATCTTATTTATATTTTTATCATTCAGATGATGTAAATATTTGTATGAATTAATAATTCAACTTTAGTATATTTTATTGGATGGAATCATGTAAAGGTCATGTTATTTGTATAACTTCAATAGTTATAAATAAGCTTGAAATTGTCCAGCTTGTAATAATTATGTATATATAATCATGTCCATAATAATAATAATTCACTTCATAATTTATTAAATAAACTTTCTTTGTGAATACCTTTTAATATTACATTATTGAATAATGTATCCAAGAGGACATCCTTAGGACTTATAGATGTATATAGAATGTCGTGTGCAGCTGGAGGATAAAACAGAGGAGACCTACCAGAATTCTTCTGCAATAATAAGGGCAGTTAGTGGCCAACACTAATATTATAAAAGGAAAACTAGCTAGTAAAGTAAAGGAAAGTAAGGTTTTAGAGTTTGCTATTAACAAAAGCATTAGTAAAGGGCTAGTGTCATAATAGCATTCATAGTGTCAAACTTGGACCGCTTGCTTGCAATATTAACTATATATATACATAATATTTTAGGAATGGCTCTCCTTCACAATCAACTCTATATAGAAATCTAGATGATCAAAATTTGATTAGATGTCCTGATGCATTTTATTTTGTGAAAAATTATCCGATCAATTATGAGTTTCTATATTCAGAATTTAGTAATGGTCCATGGTCAAACAACTCTAGTCACAAAAGTCATGTTCATGAAGACTTTTTCAGATTAAATCAATTTGTTAAGGACTCCTATAAGCTTATTCATTATTTTTTAAAGAACAATAATTTAAAAAGTGGTGAAAAAATTTGGGGAATTAAATATCCATCTGATTTAAATGAATCAGCAGAATCTTTAATCCAGCTATGTGGAAAACCGTTATTGCTCAAAAGAAACCATAAATTATATTAACGATCTTAACAATGCAATTCTTCAAACTCTTCAAACTGTTGTAACTAGACCAACTACACCACCTCAAGCCAAAAGAATAAAACTGGAACCAGATTCTGGTAATAGTGTTTTCACAACAATGAGTTCACCTTAATTTTTTATTTATTACCAGCAATAATGTTAATAAAAATTAGTTATTATAAAAGTAATATAAATAAATATAATAAACAGGATTTAATATTTTAATTTAATATTAAGAAAGTGCATCTAGTTTGTTTTATTACAGCTTCATTAGAATTGTTAGCTGAAATATATAATTTCAACAGATATTTAGACATTTCAACTGTCAAAATATACTCATCAAGGCTATTTGGTTTGCTGTAATGTTGAAAATGTCTAAATATCTAAATATCTGGGATACTTGTGTTTACATTTAAACTTACACTCCTTCCATTCAATTACAAGAACATTTGTCATGATATTAAGAACACAATGACAATATGTCCCATAATAGATTTGATGTAAATGAGTTTCATATATATAGTAATAGTACTAGAGAAAAAACAAAAATAACAGATGGGTGATTTTAGTAATCACATTACTAAATTTTGACCCCTGAAATTTTGGTAATACAAATGTTCACTTTGTCTGGTTTTGTTGCAGCATGCCCCAATTTATATACAGTGTAGATCATCTATAATCAATTAATTGCTTATACGTAGTAACAATTGGTCAACTTCAAAATACTAAAACAAAAAATTTTTATATCATTTTAAAAAAATTTAACTGATAAGTTTTATTGTTCATGACTCAAGCTTCAAAACTTATTGGCTGGTTTTTTCTTAAACTGGAAATTGGCTGAGCCTTAGCATTTTGAGAATTCCGAGTTTTGTTATACACTTAAGAAATTGAGACCAAGTAAATTTCGTGTAACAACTTTTTTTCATAAAATTTTCTACAACATACATTTGGTTTATTTGATTTATTTTTATTTCCTTTTTTTATTAATAAATAAAAGTTCTTTACAACAAAAAAGTTTAACGAACGTATTACATCAAAAGAAAATCATTACCAAATTTGGTCGTGGGATTCAAAATATTGTATATAACACGAAAATTATTTGAGCATAACTTTCAAATTTAAAAATTTATGAAGGGACAAATTTTTTTTTATAGATTAATAGACTCCTTTTTAAAGCTGAATTGAATGGTGGTGGTTTTTTTAAAATCCAATTTGTGGATCAGATAATATTTCAAAAATTTTAACTTTTGAGTATAGATGATCCGCACTGTATTTAACAGAACAAAATTGGAGAAAACAAACAATATCTGAGTTTATTAAGGGGAGTGCCCAAAATGGCATCATTGCACTCTGATATAAGCTCATAACCCTATGTCGGTATCTCAAAATTTTAAAAATAAATTTTATTGGATCATATTACGTGTAACGTCGAAGTCTCCCCTAAATTCCTTGTATATAAATATTAAAAAAAAAAAAAAATTTTATTCGAATTATTTTTTCGTTTTATTATATATCATTATTATTATTATTTCATTTTATTTGTTTATTTTGAATTCAAATTATTCATTTTATTTGTTTATTTGAATTCAAATTATTCATTTTATTATTTTATTCGTATTATGCGTATTATTATTATTCATTTATTTGGTTCAAATTATTCATTTTATTCATTTGTTTGTGTATTCGAATTCGAATTATTCGTTTTATTCGTTTATTATTTATTATTATTTGTTTATTCAAATAAACTTCGAATATTCAAATTTATAAAAAACCTTACGATTCTATAATATCGTGTGACACCAAAGAATATCATTGCTATTTGGATTTGAAAGTTTGCACCTGGCGCAGCATTTGATGTTAGATGGCGTGCACCATAGTACATTATTATTAATATGTATGTAATCTCGATAAAATACTTGGTAATATAAATAAATAACTAATTTTTGTTATGGTGATCACTCACCTTTGTTATAATAATAATGGGTGGGAACTATCCATCTATAAATAAATTTTCTAGCATATATAGAACACATGACCTCCTCGGTTAATTGTAATTGTCCGTCATTATTATGGTACGATTTTTTTATGTTGATCGTGCTATTCTTGGAATAAGTTTATTATGGTATGAATTCAAGATGTCATGATGACGATAATAATCGGGACGATTTTTTTATAATAATAAATAGTAATAGTTAAAATTTTTTAAAAATTAAATATCTTTTTTCAACTCGTTCTATATACAAATAATACAATTTTTAATTTAAAACATGACAGTTAAAATTGGAATTAATGGGTAAAATTGAATTGTTTTATTTTAATAAATTAATAAGGATAGATACTATTAATTAATTAAAATAATTAAAAACTTTTTTTGATAATTAATTATTAAATAAATTAATGAATCAAATTTAATGGCTTTTTATAAACATTTTTAGTTTCGGACGTATTGGGCGTCTTGTGCTTCGTACTTCTCTTAACAATCCTGAAGTTCAAGTTGTCGGTTTAAATGACCCCTTCTTGGATTTGAAATATATGGTATGGATATATATATATATATATATGAAAATAGAGAAACGTTGCAACGACACTAATTATACTATGATCAATAGGCTTATCTTTTTAAATATGATTCTACTCATGGAAAATATAAAGGGCAAGTAGAAGTCAAAGATGGAAAATTTATTGTTGATGGTAGAGAAATTTCAGTGTTTGCCGAAAAAGATCCAGCTCAAATTCCATGGGGATCAATCCAAGCTGATTACGTTGTTGAATCGACTGGTATATTCACCACCATTGACAAAGCTTCTGCTCATTTGAAAGGTATATTATTTTTTATTACAATTATAATATTTTTTTTTTTTTTTAAAAAAAAAAATCTAATTTTTTATTACTTTGATTATATTAGGGGTATGTTGAATTATTTTAATTATCCTTTGATTATTAAGAAAATTATTAAAAACGATAATAATTATATATTTCTTTTCATTAAATTAACAACTTTAGGGTGCTAAGAAGGCAAGTAAACTGATTGTTGATTAGATTTATCTAATAAATTTAAATTAATGATTTGCTAGAGAATTTCTAATAATGAAACATATATTATATGTATGTACTAGGTTATTATCAGTGCACCAAGTGCAGATGCACCAATGTTTGTTTGCGGTGTAAACTTGGATGCTTATAAACCTGAATATCAAGTCATTTCCAATGCATCATGCACAACCAATTGTTTGGCACCATTAGCAAAAGTTATTCATGACAATTTCGGTATTGAAGAAGGATTAATGACGACAGTTCACGCAACCACCGCAACTCAAAAAACTGTTGATGCACCTTCCGGAAAAGTAATTATTAATAATAAGAATAATGATTTGTCATGTAGATTTTAAACGAATAATTTTATTTATTTATTTATTTATTTTATAGGATTGGAGAGGTGGAAGAGGCGCATCTCAAAATATCATTCCAAGTTCAACAGGAGCAGCCAAGGCAGTCGGAAAAGTAATTAATTAAATATTATTAAATGAACTTTACATAAATGGTACTATAAGCAAATAAATAAATGTATATGTATATAATTAATTAATTATAGGTAATTCCATCATTAAATGGAAAGCTCACTGGAATGGCCTTTAGAGTTCCAACAGCAGACGTTTCGGTAGTTGATTTAACCGTTAGGTTGAAAAAAGAAACCAACTATGAAGAAATCAAGCAGAAAATTAAACAGGCATCTGAAAACGAATTAAAAGGAATTCTTGAATACACTGAAGATGATGTAAGTCGGACTAAAATTATTAAAAATTTTTTTTTGTTGTTGTTTTTTGGCGGATAGAAATTTAATGATTTGCTTGATTTATTTTAGGTCGTTTCTACTGATTTCATTGGCGATACAAATTCTAGTATTTTTGATGCTAAAGCTGGTAAGTAATAATTGTAACGTCATTTAACAATAATGACCGGATATATTTTGCAAGCATTTAATGCCGATTAATTTTTACCATCAGGAATTCAATTAAGCCCAACTTTTGTTAAACTTGTTTCTTGGTATGATAATGAATGTAAGTTATGAATTATTTTTTTCTTTGTTTTCATTCACCAATTAAAAAACCTATTGATTAATTAATATAATTATTATTTTTTAGACGGTTACTCAACTCGTGTTGTTGATCTAATTTCACATATTGCCAAAGTTGATTCATCTGCTTAACGTTAATTATTTATAAAGTCTATATAATTTATTATTATTTGTAACTAGTTATTATTATACACACACCAATAAGGTTATAAATATTATGTAAATCATGTTACTTTTTGTCCAATCATATTTTTAACCAATAAAATATAACGATTTTTACACCCACCAATCAATCGATTATTGTTGAATTTTCTCTTTACCAATTAAGGTTTGGTGATAAATAATAAATAAAGTGTGCATAATGGATTTTTATATTACATCATATAGACCACATAGACTTAAAATTTTTAGTTATGGAAAATTCCTTGTTTTTTCTTTGTCATCATTTCCTGTTAATAAAAATTAGCTATGGTACAATAATATAATTAAAAAATTGAAAATTTCTTTAAATAGAAATTTTATTTCTAAATTTAGAACATAGGGAGAAACTTTCAATTTTATTTTATGCTGATGCTAAATAAAATTAATATAATGAAAAAAATGTTGTTGTTCTATTATGGTATCTTTGTGTGCATTATGTTATTACTTTATTACGTTGTCAATGTTGTTTTTGTTGTTTTTTGCGATATGTTGTTATGTTATTTTGAGAAATTTAAGAAATTAATGTCTTTGAACCCTATTTTTATATTAGGCTATATTAAATACAGATAATTTATATAAATAAAACGCAAAAATAACCCAATCCGAAATTTCAATATTTTCTAATTTTTTTCATTTGCATCACTATTTAAAAATCATTATTCCCTCCCCCCCTCTTATTCCTTATTAATCATAAAGAAAAATATTGATTATTTTTATTAAATAGAACGATTATTTTATCATTCATTATACATCACACACACACACACACATATACATATATAGAAATAGACGGATAGAAAAAATGAATAATAGTATAATAGCTATAGATATATTACCATGTAATGATGGCAAAGTGATAATGTATGGTGCTCCTGATAAAGACGCAACAGTCAAATTATCTGGTAAATTACGCATCGTCCTTTCAAAACCACTTAAAACAAAATTCGTCGCAATACAATTGAAGGGAAAATCGGAATTTTCCGACTGGGAGAACCAATACTCTTGCATAAACGTTGCAAAATACGAAAACATAATTCGCGAAAAGTTTACTTTACCACTTGGTGTAACCGATTTGGATTACGAATTTGAATTACCTGCCAACATTCCTCAAACATATGTCACCCCTTTTGGTCTAATAAAATATAAATTGGTTGCAACAGTTCAGCCAGCTTCGCTCTTAACAAAATATGGAAGAGTCGAAAAACCAATCACTTTTCACCGACATTATTTACCCTGCAAAAGAGATCTGTTGCCCGCTCCTCCCACAAAAGTCTATAAAGGTCAACGGAAAGATATTCTAAAATATGAGTTGGATGTGCCTACTATCACGTGCATTGATGACAAATCAATACTGGTTAGACTCAGATTATTGCCTTTAACAGATCAAGGAAAGATTGAAAAAGTTTCTTTTGATATGATACAATCTGAAAAATATAGGTATGTTTTATCATCATTATCATCATCATTATTATAATCATAATAATGATAAATTAATCATAAAACATAATCATTTATATTATAGAATTCATCCAACTAACCAAGATCTTCGAGATTTTGCTATTGATGGCGCTCAACTTGTTGGTAATGTTCAATTAAGCGGCTCATCATCTTTAAAGCGTGTGAGATCTCATCCGATAAAACCAACCACATTGAATATCCACCACGATGATGATTGTTGGAATTCTCCTTTAACTTGCAACTTGCCATTCACTAGTCATGCTATTTCTGATTCTGACTCAAGCAAAAAAACAAAATTAAAGGCTTCAATAAAAAGTCCATTGATACGTGTTAGGCATAAATTAAAAATCACATTGAAATTCCAAGATCAAAATGAAAAAAGATTAGAATTGACTTTTCCTATTACTATTACCACTGTACCTGAAAAAAATGATTTCGATGGTGGTTTACCTTCATACGATGATGTTATTGGAATCGTTAATAACAATAATAATAATCAAATATTAACTGATGATAATGACGATGAACTTTCTTCCAATAATAATACAAGACCTGTAACACCAACAAATGATGATTTCAATTCTTCTCCATATCCACCAGCATTGTCACCACCATCATCAACAACATCATCATCGCCATCATCATCACCACCATCTCCTTCCTCATCATCATCACAATTAATTCCAAATGATGAGAGATATCATAAACTTCGACAAAAGAAAAGCCAAAATTCGTTGGCACAATCTTTAGGCAAGTTATTGTTAAGGTCTGATAGTAAATCTAAATCCAAATCTAAATCATCAACACCAAGTATATCAGCTTCAACATCTCCAAAAACATATTCACTCACCTCTTCCTCTTCCTCAGACTCAACATCATCATTAGCATCATTAGCAACAACCGATCAGTCTAATAATTTATCATTAGCGGATCGTCGTTTTCGTTCGACTGAAAATTTAAATTCATCATCATCAAATCATAATCATGAATACAGTTGGTTTATAAATAGATCAAGTGATAACGATGATGATAATCCAGAAATTCGTTCAGCTCCTTCAAGTCCACTTCAAAGTAAATTTCACGGTATTGAATTCAATATTTCATTACCAAGCCCTACTTTGGGATTTTAAAAAAATGTATCATTGATTTTGTTTATATAATTTTTTAAAGTCCGCTGAGCGGTGTCATACTTTTTCAATGTATACAACAAAAACATTACCATCTTTGCATCTCTGCATCATTATATTTGCATATTTGCATCATTATATTTGCATATTTGCATCATTATATTTGCATCTTTGCATCATTACATTTGCATCTTTGCATCATTACATCATTAGATTAATTCAATTTATTGATTATAGATTATAAATTCATTCATTCATTTATATTCAACATCATTCATTAATCAATTCATTCACTCATTCACTCATTCACTCATTCACTCATACACTCATTTATATTCATTCATTTGTATTCAAATGTAATTATACATATAATTTCACTTATTCATTCATTTCAATGTATTTAATTAACAAAACTTTTTTTTATTTTCAGTATATCTCATTTTTTGTAATAAATAAACCTAGAAAATAGAAAAAATAAAATAAAATAATCTTAGCATATAAACTTATCAACTGATTGGTTCGTTGTTAAATCTTGTTGTTTTTGTTTTGATTTATTTTCTGACTTAAAATTATCTCACTAAATCCATCTTGGATTTCATCTCCAATGCTTGCCTTCATTTCTGTTTACTCTGCTGGTAGATTTATTACAACTACAAAATTACCATATGGAAATTTTTCCATAACAATTTCTCCTTCAGCAAATTTTTCTTTATAATTTTCGCCTACATAAATACCTTCCTTATCTTCATAGTCGAAATTAAATTCAATATAAATTATTATGATAAATTCTTCACTTTGCAAAATAAAAAAAATGTCAGACAAAATTAATAAGTACCGATCCAGATACACAGTGAGTCTCGGTATAGCGGATTTGGGGTTTTAGCGGATAAATTTTCAAACCCAAATTTTTCTACAATTATTTTATCTCGGTTTAACGGATTTAACAGATTTAACGGATTTTTCATATAATAATAATAATAAATTCGGTTTATTGGATATTTTTTAAAAATTTTCTCGATATTACGGATAATGATATTCACTCTTTTGAGCTAATAAGTAATTATTAAATATTAACAATGTCATATTATTCAAAAATAAAAAATAATTTTTTAACGTAACGTGTATCACATGATTTAATCAAAAATTCGATTTTTTATGGATATCGGATGACTCGGTATAGTATGGAACAAACATATCCGTTATACCGAGACTCACTGTGTAACACAACTTATTCTAATACATAGTTTTATAAAGATCATAAACAATTTCATCAGAATTATAACGATCAAAAATCGAAAAGAATAGTCACGAGATTGTTGGTGATAACCTGATTGCTGCAAATTACCACGTTTGCAAGTCATAATTGGACTACTAATAGGATGTTGATTTGGAGGAGTCGGAGGACAGAAATGTTATTTATCTGGAATAATAAAGAGTAGCGTGAAAATGCGAAGGTATGAAAGCGGTGAAACGTGAAGGCATGAATTGTAAACGTAAAGCAAAAAATTCTTTTTATAACCATTTCACAATTTGTTAATAGATTATATGTCATATATTTTCTCAAAGTCATTGAGTTTTTGAATGTAATTGAGAAGACGATCTTTTGCAATTTCAGCATTAGATGTCAAAATTTTTAACCCTATATTTAATAACAGTTAATAATCACTTGTAAGTCACTAATAAAGTTATGAAGTACTTGATAACTTGGTCATTTTTCAAAATAATTTTAATTCGTATAAGAACAAGTTCTTCAATTCAGTATGCTTATGTAATAAATCAATTGACATCTTGCTATGTTTGATTATACAATGAGGCATGCACCAATGCTAACCAACGCTTGACTGATTCCCTTTAAACTCATTTGATTCAGGTGGTTAATTCTCCTGTATTCAGCAAGGACGCTTTCGTCCACCTTTAGACAGTCAAAAGCGAATGACAGTATATTTATTGAATGTCATTTGAAACAAGATTATGACAAGGAATTAATTATTGATGTCATCTGGCATGTTCGACATGACAGTTGCATTGAGCATTGTTTTAAAATTGTATTTGGAGGTTACAAAAAACAACATCCAATTAGTTGTAAAAAATGTAGCCAAGTTCCAACAGGTTCTGCTAAAAAAAATAATAATTGAAATTACAGCATTATAGCCAGAAATACTGGTCTAAATGCATATTTACTTCATCTAGATAAGGATGAAACTGTCATAATAGCTGACTATAGAGGCTTTGGGTCATTGGTCCGTTGTTCCAATACAAAAAACATGGTTTACAGCTTCCTCGTTCGATGCCTTATTTTTTACAATAGAAAAACCCCTTTTGTGGATTGAAGCATTATTTGATAATGGTGCACACTATCATAATAAAGAATTGATGATGATGAATAGTCAATGGTATGATATAGAAATAAAATCATGGGCTTTCTTGGAGCCTGGTGAAGTCAAAACAACTATTAATCCCAACCATGAGCTTACCACCACATTAATGGCTTAATAATTTCATCACATGGCAATGTTAAATATTTCATTATTATTGTTATGATGATCGTGATGTTCTTGTTGACAGTTTATTATGGCAATGAAAATAAGAAATAATTAAACCAATAAATAAATAAAAATACAGCTGTTGAAGTCATTAGAATTTGATTTCATACTATAGTGAAAGTTGCCTCAGGACGCAAATAATAATAAATTTAATTACTAGAAAAAAAATTTAACAAATTCAAAAAAAATTTTACCTAATCGTTCCAAACAATCATCTCTATTTCAGATAATAAACAACTGCCAGTTTCATTAACTTCACAATCATAAAAATAATCACTTCTGTTCTGAAGAATGGAATGCAGGCCACATCTAATACAGTGATTTGCTAAATGAGCTGCAAGTCTCCACTTTGAAACTTTTTGGGATAGTGCAAACATTTAGCAGAAAATGACCTTTAGAATTTCTAATAGGCTATATAGTTAGGATTATCTTCAACACTTGAATTATCATTTACAAATTGAAGCTGATTATGAGATTTCAATGAAAAATCTTAAATGAACAAGTGGATATGAACTTACTTTAAGAGCACATATAAATTTGTTGATTATTTTTAATTAATTATATTTTCTACTTTTTGTCATATTTTTCGTCCTTTTGTCACATTCACCACTTCGTCAATTTCGCCAGGTGTGATGAAATTAACAACAAAAAAGGTATTCCACTATCAACTCTAAACACACTATAATCCTGAATTTTTTGTCTTTTCGCCCAAAAATAAAATGAATGTATTATTTTAATATATATTCAATGTTATATTAATTATGTGGTGATTATACTTATTATAGATTTGGGGAACCATTATGCAAACTACGCACTGTCCTGTTAGTGAAAAACAAGTCAGAATTACATGTCCAATAACTTGATTTGACTTTCTGTACAAATTTAGAAACAATCAATCTTAAATAGCATTTTCAAAAAGTTATTTCGTGAAACTTAAGGTCCAAATTTATAAGGTATAATGCCTATAAAAAAATTCATTGATCAATTTTTATGTTCCCGAATTATACATTCAATAAATTTTACATGCGATGTAAACTACATATATATACGATTGCCAAAGAAATCTTAAAATAGATTTGGGATTATATATAAAAGGGCTGGATTCGTGAAACAGAAGCTTCCCATAATCAATGATACTCATATATAAATACTTGTATTGGAAGATATAAAATCTTGCATACTAAATTTATTAATCTATTATTATTTCATAAAAAATGAAGAAATTCGCCGTCAAAGAGTGGGCTGAACTTATTTCAGATCCTATTATGTTGAGAGGGCAAGATCAACGTATCTTTAACCATGCTGACTTGCCCGTGGTGAAAGATCAGCTGTCAATGACATTACGATTGAGACTTATGGAGCATTCCCTTTCCTATGATACTATTTTTCACAAAGGTATGCTTTTTGTAAGAAAGGCTTTGGACAGCAAAATTAAAATTTATTTTTGTCTAACTAGCACTTTTTTGGCTCAAATGAAATATAAATACATTTAGGTACTGAAGATTTAATCCGCACGCCTGGACTTTGGCTAGGAGGAGATAAATTGCATGCTCGCTTCACAGGGAACTGGGATTGTAATGCAGGAATTGATGAGCTCACTCCCGGACTTTTTTTAAACAAATGGTACCATCTAACTTATACACTTTCTGATTCTGAAAAAAAAATTAGATTTCTACATAGACGGTGAGTGGACCAGATACTATAGCATCCAGGATGTTAAAGTGCAAAAGGTTATCTTCAATGATGGACCGCTGTATGTTGGACGTGCTTTCTCTTGGGGTGCGATTAATGGAGAAATTAGGTATGCATTTATAATAATGAAATTAAGCTAAATCACAAAAATATTAAATGACCATTTTATCAAATAGCAATTTTCGTTATTTCAACTGGCGCTTATCCGCTGAAGAAGTGAAGGAAGATTTTTTCGTGAGATACTTTAGAATTTCACATTGTGAGCTTTTACAATTTGCTCGTTATAACTATTTTATTTTTTCTAAATAATGAATTTCAGAAAAGGCCAATTGTAAAAGGGTCAAAAGTTGCTCTTGTTCATGTGCCTACCAGAAAATATTTATCTACTAAAGGGGTCATAGCGTTTCTCGAACAATATATGGTGTTCATTATTATTTTTTCTTGATTGTTATTTATATTATAATATTTAACATTATAAACTTTATTTATAAAATTTAAAAAGGTTATAGGTAATGGTCAGGAAATAGATTTGAAAAATGATGTTTGGACTGTTATTGGAGCATGTGGTACAAGCGAAAGTGCAGGAAGTCCTGTGTACTTTAATACCATTGTTGGATTTAAACATCGGGCGACAGGAGGAAATTTACACTCTCATGGTATGGATTGTGGGACAACACCAAAATCTAACCATCAGCAAGGTACTTTGAGTTAATATATCTATTTTTTGTACAAACATAAAATTAAAAAATTTTTATATTTGGGGTTTGTACTAGGAAAATCAACCTTCCAGACAATAAATCTATTTTTAGTAACAACCCTTATAAATTTGGTTACACATATGTTTTTAATATATAAAGAAAATATTCCAAGCCTTGTATCTCATTTTTCTACTATGCAATCAGGGTCCAATTTTTTCACCAACTGTAAATCCTTTATTAGAGATTATTGTTGAGTAAAAAGACAAAAAAAAAAAAAATAGCTGGAAGCTCGATTTCCTAGTACAGACCCCATATTTATTTAAATGAATTCCAACTTGTGAAGCTATACTCCCTTACCACGACCTCTCATACTTCCCCTTCCCCTTCCCCTATTTGTTTCTTTTGAGATTTTGGGCAAAAAATTTTCAAATCTCACAGCTTTTGGCCGATCTGGTGTGAATCCAGTTGCGTATTTAGTTTTAGGTTTTGCAATAAGTCGCTGTCCTTCCTTTGAGAATTCCTTATACCACTTGATTTTTTTAATAATGTTGTATCATAAACATAAGAGTGTTCGGACAAGTCTAGGTGCATGTTCTAAATTGATAAAGGAAGTTGGGATAGTAGGAGCTGGAATTGTAAATGGTGAAAATAAGTACAAGCCGGGTCCAATAAATATCAATTGGCCAATTTCGATTTTATCAGCTACAATTAAGTAAACAAGAAGTGTATTAGATTTGAAGTAAAAGAATCACCTGCAGGTTCAAAAATATTAAAAAGATTTAAAAATTTTACCAAATCCTTGGGCCAGGAAAACATTCAATGTTTCACACACTTTCCATATTGCTAACTCGGTACTTATCATAAACTTATTAAGAGCAAAAACACCCTCATCCATCAACTTCTTTCTGTCTCCATTAACCTTATCCAGGTCCGGATTATTAGGACCTTCTGAGACCTCAAGCAAAAACAATGGAATTTGCTTGGGTTGCTCGAAAAATTCCAATACACCATCGGCTTTATAACCATTATTTTGGAAGCATGGTGGAAGTTTGATTTGATTGGTTGTGAAACGTGACAAAATTGAATCACCAAAATTAGAATTTATTATGTAATTTCGGCCATTTTTATTTTTAGATTCCAAGTAACACCAATTTGTGTAATTCTTTCGCGTTTAAACACTCGCTTCGTGAAACTCTTTCACGTTCAACACTTCAAGGATATTCTCATCTAATTTGTTTTTAGATTTCAAAAACTTATAAATAGGAAAGTAATTCATGTAAATTTGAAAATTCAAATAAAAATTCTTATATATAATATTAAAAAATAGCTATAATTCTTTCCTGTTACTATATACTAATCATTATTAATATAAAAAATGCATAGAAAAAATGAAAATTGTGGTCCCTGCACAATTATTAATTGCAAAAATACTGAAGTTAAATTTAAGACTATGACAGACCTTGCACTTAATAAATTACAACAAAGCCCAGATTATGGAAGTGTGAATTATTTAAAAAAAAATGATCAAATTTGTCATATTCATTATATGAAATATGTAGAGTTTAACAAGTACAATAAAAAATTAAGAAGTGATAAAATCTATGAAGAAATTTCCAAAAATAATGATAATATAAAAATAAATGTTACTGAAAATGGTGTTCTTCCATCAAAGGAATACTTTGGTTCATTAATTTCAAAAATTGAAAATTTAGAATCAACAATTGAAAAAAAAGTAATCAAATCAAAGAAATTGAGAACTTAATTGATGTTAGTAATGTTTATTTAACAGTTCAACAACAATCAGAAAAAAGTGGGTATAGTAATTATGTTATTTTTTATTATGTTACTTGTATTGATTGTATTTTCTATTTATAGGTACATTATCATTTGCTGATAAAATAGAATTATTAACAAACATTCTTTATGAACAACAAAGAAAATTCAAAAATGACATTGTGTTGGATCTGCAGATTTTTGTAGATTAGTTGAGGAAAAGGAACCAAAATTAATAGGATTTTTTGATGAACTAATAAATATTATTCCAAAAAATCATTCTCATTTAAATAAGGAATCAACAAAAAAAGCTATTGTAGGTTATTGCTACCTTTTAGCTGGTATAAGAAATAAATTCGTGAATAATTTTAAACTGGATCTTGGACTCTATCTAGAAGCAAATGGAACAAATGCTGCAGCACTTGACACTTTGTCAAACACGGGTATCTCAGCTTGTTATAAAACAATACAAAGTTATAAAAAAAAAATTGCTGAAAATCATCAAAAAATGATAGAGGAATATTTTTTAAAAAATTTACAATACATGCATTGTTTTAATATTGATGATTACCATTCAATCCATGAGTGGAGAAGACCTGATTCAACATCATTATCTTCAGCAACACATATGGCAACATGTGTTGCTAAAAAAATTGAGAATGCTCTTGCAGTTCCTGCTAAATTTAATAATATACCTATTATTAATCCTAAAAATATTGATGATTCATTAATTAACACTAAACTAATTAATGAATATATGGGAATTTTTGATATAAGTTACAATGATATAAAATCACAGTGGATTAATAATAAAATTCTTGGTGATAAACTTTTTGATCATGTTGAACTTTTAAAAGTTCATATATATGATGCAGATATTGAAGGAAAAAAAGAAGAAAGATCTATGGAATCAGTAAAATTAATTGATATAAAACAACAAAGTCTTCGTTCCTTAAAAGATTATTTATTAGCAATTAAAATGATAACAAATATAGATGGATTATTAGAGTTTACTAAAATTTATGTAATACCAGTAATAGCTGATTTTCCAGGACAACTTTTTATTAGAAAGGCTATTACGTTGTATATGAATAATCAATTAAGTAGTTTTGAAGGTATTCAGAATTTTGTTCCAATGTTGGGTCCACTGCATGTTTCTTTAAATTCAAGAGAAAATGTTATTCATATACATTATGATTTCTTCAAAAAACTATTTTGCACTGTACTTGAAAAGAAAAAATTTGCACAAAAACCTAAACCGTGGCGCATTAATCTTCTTCTCCAATTGACTCATGATGCATGGTTGAAAATTTCAAAAGATATATTAGAAAAATTTGAAAAAACAAAAGATGTAGAATATAGAATGATGATTGATCTATTGGACAATATAATACCAGCTACTTTAGATATATACACAATCCTTTTTCGATCTGGAGCCTTTGATCAATATCTCCAAACTATCTTTCGTATTTGGACATTTTTCTTACGATGGAATAGAAAAAACTACAATAAACTTCCACTTGCATTCTTGTCTGACTACTTTTATTGGAAGGACAATAATCATCCATTTGCTAAATTATTAGAAAATTCATTAGTGAATTTTAATGATTATTTTGTTGAAAATATACACAGTAGAATAAGAGCTCAGACAAACAAATTTTCCTCACCCAACTCAATAATAGAAGAAGCATTTATTGTTGATTCTAATAAAAGATCACCATTCATCGAAGCATTTTCAAAAAATAAAAAATATCCATATACTCCAGCAGCTTTAGATTATCTCACTAAAAAAACTAGTTGTTTTTTAATTGATTATTTTTCCAATGTCTATAAAAATTTAAACGCTAGTCAACCATACTATAAGAAACAAAAATTAGAAAAATATAAATTAGCTACTTTAGATAAAATAGTAGATTTAAAATCACTTCCTGCTGGTTATCATACAGCCCATCCCCCAAAAAATAATTCGTGTGATCATTGTAATGAAACATTTGATGATGGGTGTGTATTGATTTGTGGCCATAGTTATCATTACAATTGTTATGAATATTTAGAAAAGAAATGTGGTCACTGTTTGGAGTTCTATAAAAAAGGTGTTTCTTTAAATGTCAAAAGCTTCATAAATCGATTAGAAAAAGGGTCGGAAGACATAGAATTGGATGATTTGGAAAGTGGTGGAGATAGTGATGAAATTGATGAGGAGGATGATGAATCTAATACAATTAAAATAAATCAAGAATATATAAATAGATTATTTTTAAATGCTAAAAATGACATAAAGAATTGGTAAATTCTATATAACATAATTAATGAAAATAAATAAAATTATTAGTCTTAATTCCAAAATTCTACATATTATTTATTAATATGCATGTAATTTAAATGAAAATACATTTATATTAAACCTTCATTAATATTTGTGTTATCGAGATTAAAATTTCAAATGAATAACTTTCTCAATATGTTGTATCTAATGATATAGTTTCCTTTAATATCCTAATAGAAAAATTGTTTTGTTAAAAATAAAGTAAATTAGCTAAAAAACACCATATAATTTTGATTGCTTATATTAAAACTTTATGAATACTTATGTTATCAAGATTAAATTTTAACCAGGCAATCTTCTTTATATTAATATATGAAAGAATTATTTTTTATATACATTGTAATACAAAAACAAGAAATTCGCAATTGTAAAATACATTTTTATTATACGAAGTACTTTAAAATTATATAGTCACACAACATAAATTTGAGATCGTCACAAAGTGATAAATGTGATAAAGAGAAATTCCACCATGCTCGCGACAATAGCATGGGACATTCATTTGTTGCACAAAATATAAAAATGTTACACACCAAAATCAATCAAGATTTAATCCAAGTTTACTACTAAAATATTGATTCCTGATATAGAACGTAACGCTCTTTTGGCTGAAATTAACTAATTCCGAAACTCTTAATTTTTATTATTATTCTATTTTAGTTTATAATCTTATTTTATGAATTAGTATTATTTTATTCGTGTTGCGCCTTTCGTAATACGTTTTATTTTTATAACGTCATAATTTATTAAAGAATCGTCTTTCCAATATTTCAATTTTGAAATATTAGAATTACTAATCAATTTAATTGTATATAAGAAGATTGAATTCAATGTACTTGAAAAATAACTTTCTAACAAGTTAATTAGTTTCGACTAAGGAAAACTAAATAAATAAAATAATAAATATTTTATTTTATTTAAAACTTTTATCTTCCTTAACCAAAATTATTCGCTAATCCAAAATCAACTCGTTGATAACCTATTCATTCTGATCCACAAAAATACAAAAATAATTGTTATTACCAATTAAAATACGCTCTCCCAAATTTAATCGGTGTTAGTTATTCTTAGAGATGGTCAGTACTATACGTATAGTGCGTATAGTTCTAGAAAAATATGCCAAATAATAGGTGTTATGTTACACATAAAAATTAATTAATACTCTTCTCACGATAATGTATATTTTCAGTCGCGTTTACTTCGTCGACACCCATTTCGTTGAAAGTTTGTTTCATCGAAAGTTCATTTCGTCGAAAGCTTGTTTCATCAAATGTTCACTTCGTCGAATGTTCATTTCGTCAAAAATTATTTCATCCTTGAGCCAGAGACCGAACGAGTTAGATGTGAGGAGTGTGGGAAGTTAGTTAAGAAATTAGTGAGAAAAGCAGATTGTGTGGGAAGTGTGAGGAGAAGTTTGTTTAATGAAGTTTTTTTTTGCGACGAAATGAATCAGACTCATATATTTTAAACTTGCCTGCAATTTGGCAACATTTTAATATTAACGTTCTATATAGTTCAATATCTAGATGTGAAAAACATTTACGTCTTTGTCCAAATGCCACAATTCAAATTAAAAGAAATTATTTCGGAGAACATTTTAATACTTCAAATACTTAGTGTACAAATAAATTACAACATAATTGAAGATTTTATCAAAGAAGCTGATGAAAATTTTATTGAAAATAAAAACCTAAAAAAGTGTAGGTAAAGATCTTAATATCCAAATTATTTTTTTTATTCAGTTTTGTATTACATTGGAAAATCACCCAATCAAATTTCAACACTACTATACGCACTATACGTAAAGTATCATAAAGTATCGTATAGTGTTCAACTATACGCCATTTTGCCCATCTCTAGTTATTCTAATTAAATGTATTCTGTGTAGTATTATTTTCAAGTTATTTCTAAAGTGATCAAATCATTTAAAATTTCTTCGTTTAATTAAATCTGAAAATTAAAGGTCTGCTATATTTTAGAATGTTGGGATATTTACTTGTTGTTTGAGATATTTTCCATGAGTCCATTATTTTATTGGTTATTACAGTGATTAAGTAACAATATGAAATTGAATATATAGGTGTCCTGCACTATACTTGATCAGTTTTTCCGATTTTATTTGCGTGCAACTTTCGTAAATCATTTTATTGATTTCCCGTGATATGTAAAATTACCATTATTATTTTACAGTATGAATTTAAATCATGGGACGTTAGTCTCCATGGGACAAATCAGTTATTCCATGGGAACAATGAGCTACACGGTGAAAATCATTGATCACCATGAAACAAAAAAAAATTTAATCAATAATAATAATAATAATAAACATTATAATAATACCATTAAATATGCTACAACCGATAACGCGTGCCAGATTCTATTCTTCAGTTGGTACGTGGCTTTTCTATAAATCCTGACCGTCACAGCGAGTCTTCTTCCACAGTGTCACCCAGCAAATAGCAGGCTAGTTTCCTCACTGACACGCTTAACAAAAGGTAGGAAGGATATCTATACTTTTAAGTGCATTCTGCAGGATTGGGGTGGAGACAGTAAGGAGAAGCTTATCCAAGTACTCTCCTTCAATAAGGAAATAAGGAGGTTGAAAATAATATTCCTTGTTGCTTGTGATAATAAACAAACAACTGGTACATTTGTTAATAATATATATAATAATATTATTAAAATATATTCCAATAGATAACGCGTGCCAAGTCTTATGCCTCAGTTGCTACGTGACTCTTTTGTAAATCCTGTCCATTCCAGCAAGTCTTCTTCCACAGTGTCACCCAGGAAATAGCAGTCAGTTACCTCACTGGACACGCTTAATAAAAGGTAGGAAGGATATCTATACTTTTTAAAGTGCATTCTGCAGAATCAAGGTGTATGCAGTAAGGAGAAGCTTATCAAAGTGCTCTCCTTGTTGCGTGTGATAATAAACAAATGATTGATATATTTGTTTTGCGTGAGCATTCATTACATTGTTATCATTAAAATGTTAAATATATATATATATATATATCATACACATATAGGAAACTGCTATTGAACAATCTGGGAACACTAAAAAGTGATTTGATATGCAACATTTTGTTGCTCAAATATTGCAATCATTCACACATTCCTCGTGAAAAAGGCTAATCTGACTTGATCCCCCGATGATATAAGAACGGAATTAAACTTCGGGGAGGGGTAACGATGCTCTGAAGTTTATCGATCACGTTGTGTTAAAGCCTCTCGCTTGTCTGAAGCCTTCAAACTTGTTCAATTGCCTTACCTGTAGAAAAAATTAAAATTCTACAGTTATTGAGGTTTGCAATCGCATGACGCTTGCTTGTTTGTGAAAGGAAAATTTTATTAAATCTGACACCCAATAAAGCAGGGTTGGCATTGGCTGTAGATCAAAATCCACCATCACAATAATCAACAACAGCACCACCACACAACCTCACTCCAACCCCACCATCTCAATCTCAATCACCAACCCAACCGAACTCATCACCATTCAACCTCCATCATCAAGAACACCAAGTCAGAATACATTTTGAACATGTTCAATGCCAACCCTGTTTATAATAAACATCAGATTTATTCATTTGGAAATATTTTTTAAAAAAGTTCTACAACTTGTAATTGTGTGCAATTGGAAAGTGCACACACGCAAGAAAAGGGAACCAAGTAGAAGAAAAGGGTTTTTTTATCTCCAATTCTACCAAATTCCCTGTCTTCTACCCGCCAGGAAAGACATCATTATGTGGCTTTTTTAAAATCACTGCATGGTCTTGGTATTATCATTACCCGGGTGATGCAATTTTATGTTATACCAAAAATGTAATAATGGGCTTAGCAAAATCAGCGGGGAAAGAAAATCCTGTTGAACTTGACTCTAGTTTGACGTTGGAAAAAGACATATTAGGGTAAATGGGGACGATTCAGCACAAATGATGAAATACCACACACTACCCTTATCAATTTTTTTACCAAATGTGTGGGAAAATTAGAATATATGAACCAATCTATCATTGAACCCAAGAATTATAGTAATATCATATACATTTTAAAAAAGCAACAAGGTGAGAAATTGCTCCTTATGTTTTTAAAATAAATGATACTCAGGCACCCGAGAATTATTTAAGGAAAGCTAATCTTGATGCAAATTATGCATGAATATAATACATTAATATGACTGTCGTATATTTACTCTAGGCAATTATAAAGCAGTTCAGTGATGCGATGCTAAGTAACCCAAATGGCTTGGACCAACCATCATCTTGGCAATCAAATTATTAAAATAAGATTTGTCCTTTTTTTTTATATATGAATCTAGAGAATTTAACCTAATCAATATATTTACATGATACCAAAAACCTTTATGTCTTTAATATGCTCGGTTTCTAGGTCTCTGGAAATTTGGTTAGCTGATCATGCATCAATATTATAATTTTGTAGTATTAATGCAACATCTGAAACCATGATAATCGCTACATTTCCTCCTGGATAGACAGGCAAGTTTACCAATTCCATTATTCTTTGTTGGCTGCATGTGTACTTACTACTGAATGATAAAAGATGGATTCTTTAAAGATCTAAAAATATAAAATGGTGATTACTTTATAGCTTGATTCTTCGGAAAATAAACTATTAAAAAGTGGCACATATACATACTTTCCATGTTATTTTTCTTGGAAATAATTTTTATTTAGAATAAAAAATTAGAAAAAAAAAAAAATACAAATAAATTTATACTGCCATACTTGCAAAATTGTGTATTCAAAATGTAGCATTGAATGAAAGCTTAATTAAAATTTATCCTTTCACTTAAGATGCTTAAATTCTTAATTGATTATTTTATTTATCTTGGATTTTTTTATAATAACTTTTGGAAACAAAAAATTCAGAAAGATAAGCATCTACAATAGTTTTTAAATACAAGCTATATTTTGATAAAGGTTCAAATACACAAGTTCCTTCTTTATGCATGCATACTAAAAATTCAATTGCTTTATTGATGTTAGACTGTGGTGATTTAAAGCTGATCATTGACAATAATATTGGGATACCGTCAAACTATGCCTCAAAAGCCAAATCATTACAAGTATAACAATTGTTACAGATCAAAGTACACTATATGTTTAGTGGACGGACTTTTTGGCAATTCATCTTTCTGTGGGTTGGAAATTGGATTAATATCAAAAAATTCGGGTTCGTTAAAAACAAAACAGTCAGTCTTACCCATCCAAAAAGAATATAGTTTATTTTCAATGTTTAAATATAAAGGCACACTTTTAATGAAGTAGTAATCGACTAATTTTAATAGAACCTACCTGTTAAATATCTCCTTCTCTTAATTATTGGTACGTACAGTCACGTCACAAAGTAACGCCCGATTTTCCCATGTAACTACGATACAATTCATTTACACAGCCCGTTTCTTCCCCTTTTTTGTATAACTTTTCTCATCTTAAACATAACTATTGCCATATCAGCATGCAGTTCGTGAGTTGACAGGAGGTTCTGTGGTTTATCAACAGGACAACGCACCGATCCATACTTCAAAAGCAACCAAGGAATAGCTAAGGACTAATAAAATTGCAACTATTGACTGGCCGGCGAATTCGCCAGACCTGAACCTGATAGAGAACATTTGGAAGTTGTTAAAGGATAATATCCAAAAGCATGAAGACTTTCTGAGAACTGTGAACGAACTTAAAATTGCATTGAGAGAGGAGTGGGAAAATTTGGATCGCTCTGTTTTCGAGGAGGTTGTTACCTCAATACCAAAAAGAATCGATGCGGTATTAAGAGCAAATGGTGGGCCGACAAAGTATTAGTTAGATATTAATTTTTTTTTATGTATAAATTGCTAAAAAATAAAAAAAATCAATAAATATCTTTATTTTCGGTTTCAATTTTGAATCGGGCGTTACTTTGTGACGTGACTGTACAGTACATATTATGATTTTATATAAGATAATAAATATTGTGCAAAACTTCTATAATATGGCGCCAAATATAATAAAATCGGGAAAAAACTAATAAGTGTTCAAAACCAGTCCAATTTCATATTTTTATTCAATCACCAATAAAATAATTGACTCGCTGAAAATATCTCAAACAATGGGAAATAAAATATTCTAACATTCTAAAATGTAAATGACATTTAATTCTTAGATTTAATTTAAAACGAAGGAATTTAAATAAACTCGAAATAATTATACACAGAAGGTTCAAGTAATACATTTAATTAGAATAAGTTAGATTTCAAAGAAATCGGAGGACAACATTTATTTTAATAATATTTCAGGTGGTTTATTGGGTTCACCTAATCTCATGAATATTAGATAAGCTTTCTGATGAAGGTTAGCATAAATTCACTACTTTCTCCTATAAATCAAATCCAATTTAATGTAGTAAACTTACATATATTTGGTTTTGTGTTTTAAAAAAGGTAAAAAAGGATTTTATGGGTTGGGATATGTACACCAAAGTTGCATCCAAATATCGGTGGTATCTTCAATATTACAAATGTTGAACCAGCATTAGGAGAGTTTGTGGGACGAAGTTTAATGCATTGGGTTTAAATTTCTTTTTTTCAGAATTGATTTTTAAGGAACTGCAACATATTAGTATCAGTTAGTGATGAGTTGTAACTATTATACATATGTATATTGCAATGATACCATAGCAGTATTTATAAAAATCTATAATAGCCAAACACCTGTTACTAAACTTGTATACAATCAGGATGAGGAACTTACTGCTGAAATTCCCACTATGATTTGGACAAAAGAAGAATAAGGTGAAAGAAGTTTCATGCCTAAGAAGTAAATAATATGAATAAGGTAACATAACTTTCATCTCCTACATGGGAAGACAAAAACATAAATGGTTTATTTTACTAACTCTGCTAAATTTTCTCATTTTTACTTGTTAGGAGGACATGGCGTGGCTTCTTTAAATTGGTTCCTTAAAAGTTAATTTGTGCATACATGGTCACAGTATTTCATTACTGAGATATTTTATTGGTTGTAAATTCAAGAAATATATGTCAAGTAACAATATCAAATGGCTTCAAAAAAAAGGCTGCTGATAATGTTTGCAATGTTATATGATTCCAGATTTGGGGCACATTTAAATAGGGTATATATACATCTTTGATATATTACACCAGTCTTTATCTAAAAAAAAGTATGTAATGTTTACTTTTGCTGTTATTATTATTGTGTTTGTAGTGATTTGGACTTTTGTAAACCTATAAATTTATGTGTAAGTTTTTAATTTAAATAATTTTTCACAAGAATTTATCTAAATCTATTATTTATATAAAATATAGATTGCATTATAGAATGGTGACATGCTAATGTATTCATTGATTAATACTGTACTGTAAAGGTAATGGTTGTTTAGCATTTTTGTTCTTTTTTATCTACTCATTATATTTAATTTTTGATGCTCGTATCATTGTTGCCATAGAAAATCCAGCTGACGTATGTGTCATATCATCTCGTCAGTATGGTCAAAGAGCTGTGTTAAAATTTGCTTTATACACAGGAGCTCAACCTGTAGCCGGTAAATTTATTCCTGGCACGTTCACAAATTACATCACTCGTTCTTTCAAGGAGCCTAGACTAATTATAGTAAATGATCCTTTGAGTGATCATCAGGCCATTAAGGAAGCATCATATGTCAACATTCCTGTAATTGCTTTATGTGATACGGAATCACCTCTTGGATTTGTAGATGTGGCAATCCCTACAAATAATAAGGGTAAGCATGCAATCGGCTTAATCTATTGGTTACTTGCTCGTGAAGTACTTCGTCTTCGTGGTGCTGTTTTACGTGACTCGTCATGGGATGTAATGGTGGATATGTTCTTTTGCCATGACCCTGAAGTTATCGAAAAAGAAGCCGAAGGGGTTCTGTCTGAAAAATTCGCTGGCGACACACATGAAGTTGATGCTACCTCGTTTCAAGATTCTAATTGGGATGCTTTTGGTCCAACCGCTGTCATTGGTGTAACCAATCCTCAACTTGCTACTACTACTTCTGTAAATAATTGGGATGCTTCCGGAGTGAATTGGGCAGACAAAATTGAATATAATCAAACTAATACTATTGATATTGATGGCGGTGATGCTATTTGGACAGCTGAAACTATTTCAGGAGGTGATGCTATTTGGACAACTGAGACTACTACAAGCGATGTTAATTGGTCAACCGAAGGCGGTGGAGGTAGTAATTCTAATTGGACAGCTGAGACCACTACAGATGATTTTAGTTGGGCAATCGAATCTACTTTGGCAAGTGGCAGTGATAATGCTAATTGGACACCTGAAGCTGTTACAGGTGATGTTAATTGGACGGCTGAAACTACTTCAGGAGATGGCAATGATGATGCTAATCGGGTAGCCGAAATTGCCACAGGTGATAACGGTGGTGGTACTAACTGGGCAGATGAGACTGAAGGTGATTGGGCAAAGGAATATACGAATACTGTATAAAATTGGGATTAATCAAAAAAAAAAAGTCTCTTCTGCATGGTTTATCAAGTGGGTTTTGGTGATCAGGATTTTTTCTCTGATGGCACTTTTTATTGAGTTTTTGCTTAAATTTTTAATGAGCTTTTTTAACTATATAATAATTATTATTATTAGAGAATTTTATTTTTGAAAAAATATGAAAATAAATAAATTTGTTTGATAAACATCACTATCGCAAAAAAAAAAATCTATTCAATTCTTCCATGCTAAATTAGCAAATTGAATATTGTCAAAAGATGAAGAAATATCTATAAAGTCTTGTTTCCTTTTGTTAATGTCAATTTGTAGACAAAATCCGTTTATTATTTCCTAAAGCAACGTTGTAGTATATTATCTTCTGGCTAATAACGCTGGCGATAAGTTTAATTACTGGACGCGTTTCATGATTATGATGGTACGTGGCAATAATTTTGGTTCGCTTCCACCTTCAGTCATCTGCATGAAGATATAATATATTAGTAATTCATAGAATTCAATATGATTATTTTTTTCTTTCAAATAGAATTACTCGCTTAGCATTACATATAGATGATAAATCTGTCAAGAGTGTCATGAACATTTTCTTTTTTATATTTATTTGTTGATGATCTATCAGGACCCCGGAACTTCTAATTGATGTCCCAGTCAATTTTCATGATTTTTATATTAAGTTTACCCAAGGGTTTATATAATTAATTTACCCTGTTAATATTAGTAACATTTTTTTTAACACTATTAAATCTACCCACTTTATATCATGGACTTTTTAAAAAAAATTTATTATTATTAAAAAATTATTAAACTAATTTTTAAAAATATGTTTCAATTGCTTTATAGCATTCTCATTATTAAAAAATGAATAAAAGGATGATGTATTTTCATCAAGAGAAAGAAAATTATTTTGAAATGAGAATGAAAAATTTTTATCAAAATAATATATAACTTCTTTAGGAGTAATATGTGCATATAATTTACCGCCTGCACCACAATAATTAGTAAATAACCTATTTCCATAAACATGAACAAACAGAAATATATGATAATGTATCAATAGTATTGACATTATCTACTAAAGCATGTTTTCCTCCTTTCAATTCATACATTACAATAATTTTGGCAATACATAATTGGTTTTCAGTAAAAATAAGTAAATAACCATTTCTATCTAATGGATTGATTTCTGAAATATTTGCACATCCAATATTAAAACCTAAATTAACAAGGATTTTTTTTGCTTAATAAAAAAATTAAATGAATTAAATAATGAAATAAATTAATAAAATAAAATATCACCTGGCATATTATCATTGGTTCTAAATGAAGATGTTAGCTGAAATGGTTTTTGAAAAATTCAATTTTAGCAGGCAATTTCGGATTTACAATATTTTCATAATGATGGACATAAAAAAACTACTCAGAATTTTGGCTATCGAGTTAAAGTGTTCAAATAATTTTAATTCCGGCAATTAATAAAGTTAATTTCGGCAACTACATAGGTAAACTCGATAAATCAGCCGTGCATGGCTGAGCATGTTTGGTTGACTTATCAAGACCGTCTTACAAAGAACATGTGACATAAAAATTTTTTGTGTTAAAAATTTTATAAATAATAAAACATAAAAATATGAAAATTTTTTTTTTTTATTCTAAATAAATATCCATGCTAGATTGTATTGAAGAAGTTGCATGTTTTCTACTAATTGTCCATTTTAAATCTCTCAACCCTGAAACAAATAAACTGTTTACTTTTATATCATCATTTTGTTGCAAATAATCAGATAAATTTTGGATGCTTTCTAGAGCAATTTTATTAGATACTGGAATCATATCTTCTTCTTCTTCCTCATTTTTTGGGGCTACTTGGACTGCTGCAATAATTTCATCATCACTAAGCATTTCACCTGTTCTTAAGTTATGCCAATATCATCATTCATTTGATCAATGAGTAATTGGATGTCTTCATCTTCTATTTCACTATTATCATCAACTAAATTATTGCTAGTCATTTCTTCAAGAGTATAGGGACATTCAGTATGGTATAACTCTTGCAAAAAGTATGGTATGGTATTGTATAAATGTAATAAAATGGTTGTATACCAATGCTTAAATCTAACATACTTCCCTTCACACC
>CAUDNR010000702.1:55829-68340 GCA_958430865.1 Entrophospora sp. SA101
TGTTCTTGAGAGTCTGAGTTCGAAAAAAACTGTTCTCGATAACTGTCACAACTGTCACAAGTTACTTAGGTTGATTTGTCGATTCCTACCTTATTTTTTTTTTCTATGGGTACACCATATGTATATGTATCAAAGGTATGTATATATCGGGTATATAACATATGTATATGCGCATATAACATATGTAGGTATCAGGAATATAACATAGGTAAGTATTGGGTAAGGACGAAGCTCAGTGCTTTGCAATTAGATATAGTACATATAACATGGGTTAGTATCAGGTATATATCTTATAGGTATACCATAGTGAAGATTTTTTTTTTTCGTTTTGAATTGACCTATTGTAAGAAAAGCAACTATTAACAGTGTGTAATTTTTTATTTAGGACAAAGGAAGGTATGTAGCCAACCTTTCCTCCGGAATCTGCAGACCTTTATCAACAACAAAGTTAGAGCGTCTGAATAGAGGACTTGGAGTGGTTACCAAGCTGTTATACCCAGTAATTCTCCTAGGCAATGGGCATATTGCACTTTGACTAGAAGTTACCCTAACCTTGCAAAATAAAAATACACCCATTTCCATTAGTGGAAACGACATAATTATGTCGTTTCCACTTAGTCTAGGTTATTCCCCCTCAGGAGTGACGAGCGTTTTGCATTTGCCTCGTCATTCGAGTGACGAGCGTTTTGCATTTGCCACGTCATTCGAGACTGTGGCTATTTTTTGTATATCAAATTGGTGATCCCGGGTGATTTAAAATACAAGGCGCTCAGTGAGTTAGGTTATGAAGGAGTGACGTGCGTTTTGCATTTGCCTCGTCATTCGAGCGCAGTCGATCGCAAAATTCAAGTCATGATTGATAGATGGCTTGAATACCCTTTTGAAAGTCAAATTCGATATCAATAATGTTTTAATCACTCATATAAATTTTCGTATATCGGTTTAGTGCTTCTAATCGATTTCCGTTATAAATAAATCCCCGAATTAGGTTATGACGTAGCATCATAGTCCTTCTGCGTTTTCTATTATAACCCAAATTCGATAGCATTATTTGTATACCGATTTGATAACCGTGACTGATTTCCGTTGCAATAAAATAACTGGGGTAGGTTATGAAGGAGTGTAAGCCTCATCGCGAGTTTGATCGGTCAAACATATTTTATACGTCATTTGATATCACATGCTAGTGTCAAAGACACATATTATCTGGTTATGCTATCAAGTATGTCGCGTAATTGATATCGGTATATGCATCGCGTAATTGCTATCGGTATTGATTGCAGGTTGATGGGCGGAGTATATATTTATGAAGGCGTCTGATTTCTGCATTTTTAGTCTCCGCCATGTAACATTCATGATCATCGTCACCTATAAGTAGCACTCCAGGAAAATGCTTATTTTGGCTTTTACGATGAATTCGATTGCGAGGGATGAGATACGAAGTGTCGAATTGCTATCAATTAATGCTATCTAGTTGCTAACGGGTATATAATATTACCGAAGTTACCTACCCCGAAAGCATACCTGAAAACATATCATGAAAACGGGTAGGTTTCTGCCATAATTCTTATAATATATTTCCGCACTTACCTACCCCAAAAACATATCGTCAAATGGGTAGGCATCTTCCATATTTATATATAATATTTCTGAAGTTACCTACCCCGACCACATATATCCGAATACGTATCATCAAACAGTGAAGCCTTCTGCCATTTTTCTTATATATATTACGCAGTTAGCTTCACCTCACCATATACCTAAAGCATACCCGAAAACATATCGTCAGATGCGGTATATAACTTCATTTTTTCTTATGTGTCAAAAACACTAGCTCCGCTATATATTATTACCGCACTTACCTACCATGCCAAAGTGGTGTATTCTTCCATATATTATATATAATATTACTGAAGATTACACCACTCGATCACATACCCGAAATATATATGCTAAGGTGGTGTGTTCTTCCATTTTATATATAATATATTTCTGAAGATTACACCACAAAGTTTTCTTTATCTCTATCACATTCATTTACATTCTCGCTAAAATATTTGATACATATTTTTTACTATCACTTACCACCAACTGAAAAAATTAATTTAAACTTTTCCAAACTATATTGTAATAATATAATCGAACAAAGATTGATACATACCAATAAAAAAAACCAAATACCAAAAATGAGCAAACAAAACGCACAAGTGATCAGGTACGGGGGCGGGGAAACTTTAGCCGGGATTCCAACTCGCAATGATATTATTTCGGAATGCGATAATGGGTTAACAGCTATACTCCAACAAAATTTATCCGATAAACAACCTATACACTTCATGCCCAATGATGTAAGTGATGCCACTGAATATATAAATGGGGTATCTACATATATTCTACGTATTTACGGCTCTTTGATTAATGGGCAAAAGGCTAGAGTAGACATTACAGGGATCAAACCCTTCTTCGATGTCGCCATGCCTGATAACGAACCTTTATCTATATTCAAACCAAGATTAGTAAAAATTATATTGGGATCGGAAAAGATTGATAAATCAAAGTTTGGGATAAAAGTTATCCACGCGTATCCAATTCGTGGTTACCATACCGAGAAAAAGGTATATGTTTGTATCACTACATGGAATCATTATGATAGAACACGAATCTTGAAAGAGGTTCGTAAACACAATATTGAAACGGCATCAGATGATATCACTAATGTTTATTATTATCGAAAAATAGCCCGTGAAGAAAAACTACCCCTTTCTGAGTGGGCTGTATTAAGCAATTATAATTACATATCAAATACAAATTCATCATATTATTTCCGTGTATCTGTAAATAATTTTCAACCTTTAGGGAATAACAGGCCAGATGATCAAATAGTATCTTCAGCTCTCATGCATGATCGAACTCTTGTGCTCACCTGGGATATAGAAACATATAGTAGTCGTAAGATGGGAGATTTACCTAATGCAAAAAATGACGAGGATCAAGTTTTTATGATTTGTATTACTGTACATTGGAAGGATGATCCAGTGCCAGTAAAGCAGATTTGTCTTGTTGACATTGAAATATCACCAGATCCAAATTGGGTTACGGTTGTCTGTGAAACTCAAGGAAATTTATTAAAAGCATTCGCTCTTTGTTGGAAAGCAATCATGCCAGATATACAAATCGGGTTTAATGATTCACAGTATGACTGGCCTTTTATTATAGAAAAAGCCAAAAGTTTAGGTATTCTTGAATGGATGTTTAATCATATGTCACCTGAATCATCCAACGTTGAAGAAATTATAAAATGGAAATATCGAAAAAGTGAGATAAAGATATCTGATGAGAAATTCTACTCAAAGTATCTTAAAATACCAGGATGTATACCTATTGATGTTCGTGCTTGTTTCAAAAAATTATATCTAAAATCAGAGGCGAGTTCACTTAAATATTATCTAGATGTCTGTGGGTTAGATGAAAAGGCAGATATGCCCATTCACATTATGAATAAGTATTACGAAGAAGCAATACTCCAACCCTCTGATGTTTCTGCAAAAAATATGCATGAAGTGGCAAATTATTGTATAATAGATGCACTGAGATGCCAAGAGCTTATGGTTAAACATAATGTAATCAATGACTATAGGGAAGTATCATCTATTGCATATGTTTCTCTTTCTGATTCTCATTATTTTGCGGGGGGTATGAAAGTATGTAATCTTTTGGGAGCTGAAGCTTGGAGTAGTAGTATGTTGTGTAGTATGATTGCTTCAGAAAATACAGAATCTGGTAAATATCCAGGAGCTTATGTTATTACACCGATAAAAGGTCTGGAAAACAAACGTCCAGTAACAGGTTTAGATTTTGCCTCCCTATACCCAAGTCTTATAATGACATACAACCTTTCACCAGATAAAATCATACTATCCCGCGAAGAAGCGATAAATGTAATCCGTAGTGGAAAAAAAACCCACATGATTAAGTTTCTATTCAATGGTCGAACTATAGAAGCTTGGTCTATTCGCCATAATAATATACCTGAAGAAAAGGGATTATATGCTAGAGTGTTGGAAAATCTATTTAATAAACGAAAGAAGATGAAAGAAACCCTTAATGAATTGGATGATAAAAGTTTCGAATATAGTTGCTTAGACTCAAAACAAAAGGCGGTAAAATTATATATGAATACATTTTATGGTGAGGCAGGTAACAATCTCTCTCCATTCTATCAACTTCAGTTAGCAGGTGGAGTTACTTCTGCTGGGCAACGTAATATTAAATTTGTTAGAAATTTTGTTGAAGATAAAGGGTTTGGTGTTAAATATGGAGACACCGATTCTTTATATCTCACATGTCCAGAAGAGTGTTTCCAGGAATGTGATCGAAAATATAAATTAGATCAACTCTCACAAGAAGAGTACTGGAAGGAAATGGTAAAAATATCTATGAAAGTGATGGCAAACCTCCGTAATGAAGTAAATACTGAACTTGAAAAAGACAATGGAACGCCTTACCTTAATATGGCATATGAAGAGGTCTTATTCCCCGTGGTATTTACAGGAAAGAAAAAATACTATGGTCTTGAGCATAAAAAGGAGCCAAATTTCAATCCGGGTAAGCTTTTCATTAAAGGGGTAGATATTGTGAAAAGAGGCCAATCTAAGCTCTTTCGTGATGTAGGTAAGGAAATTATGAATAGAACTTTGAAAGTCGGTAATGAGGAGACAATACACCAGATTGTTGAAAAAGTTCTTTGGGAAAATGTGGAAAAACTTTCCAAGTTAGATTATGATGAATTTATTCAGACATGTATATGGAGGCCTAAAAAGGAAGGTAAGCGGGGGAATATCTCTGTAGAACGGTTTGTTTCGCGAATGGGGGCTAAGTATTCTCGTGAAGTATTGGAAAATCAACAGCTTATAAAGAAGGGTTTACCCGCTAACGAATACCTATATAAAGTCCCCAAACCCGGTGAACGAATTAGTTACATTGTAGTAGTACCTGAGGAGATTTATGATAACTGCGGGAAAAAAATACCACAACAAAAAGGAGACTGTATGGAATACCCAGATGTGGTAAAAAAGTTCAACAAGAAAATAAATATTGATTATTATATCGAAAGTCTATTTGGTCTCTGCGCCCATTTTATAAATTATGATGATAAATATCAACCATCACCTGAATTCCTCTCAAAAGTCTTGGATCGTAAAAAGAAATCTAAGGAGAAGAAATTAAAAATTGCTAAGGATATATTGCAGAGCAATGACTCTCCGAGTCTAGATGAAGATGAAATAGCAAAAATTAAAGATGAAGAGTCACAGAAGTCGGCTAAAAAATGGCTCAAAAATTATATCAAAGATTTACGTGATGCTCCGAAAAAAGATGAAGTCATCATCTCCCATTTATGGAAAGATGCCATTATACATGCCGAAAAATTGTACTCTACTAT
This sequence comes from Entrophospora sp. SA101, assembly GCA_958430865.1. NCBI lineage: Eukaryota > Fungi > Glomeromycota > Glomeromycetes > Entrophosporales > Entrophosporaceae > Entrophospora > Entrophospora sp. SA101. The sequence goes on from CAUDNR010000702.1 coordinate 61,270, forward strand.
GAATATTAGCAAAGCGGGTATAACTAGGCCTTCTACTTCAGGCGCTTCTACTTGGTATAATAATTATCTTAATGCATTAGATAAAATTGCAGACTCCATTCGTTTGAAATTATCAGATCTACTTTTAGAATTGTCTAAGCTAAATGTCGAATATAGAAATGGGTTATATAAATTAATTACACAGGCGCAAAAACGTAAACCCAAAATTACAATTCTGGAACAATATATACTTCTATATGATTTGGGATCAGAGTGTCGAGAATTAATAGATTTCCGGAATACATTGCATAGGGTGGTTGGCCTTGAAATTACCCGGCTTCAAGCATTATCAATCACATATGGCAGTAAAAAAGATGACCCATCAGACATCGATGATATCATTGACCTATATTGTTAAGTATTCTTAGCTAAGATCACCACAACCCACTAAGATACTTATATATTATTAATAATATTTTTTTCGTACATAAATATTATCCAAGTTTAAATAGATAATTCCTAATACCTAGCCCACACATCCTGCAACTGCTCACTTTTCCTCTTCAATCCCCATGTACGTCTCAATACCACGAACCACATAACTGCGATAATTAATATAATAAGAAAAATATATGCTGATAGCTGTGACATCAAAGAGGGGGTATAATTTTCCCGTTGTGCAAGGTGTGGATTCACATTCTTTATCTCTTGAACTGGTAATATATCTTTACTAATTTCGCTAATGATAGTTTCCTCATTTATCTTAGAGCTTATCTCAGTATCGACTTTTAATGGTTCAGTAATCTCGTCATGCCTCTTTGAGGCGCTTAAAGGCCTAGTATGATCCGAGATATTACCATCGATTTTTCCAGCTTGATCCATATTTTTTTTACGTATAAAATATTGACTGAGATTTTTGATAGGTTCAATAACTGCAGATATATCATCAGACTTGGTCATGGAACTTTGTTCCTCGTACAGCGTATTTTTTTCGTCGTTTCCACCAACCACGGGTATTGATATAACCTCCGATTTCAGACACTCAAGCTCATTAACTTTCGATTCCAATTCGCTCTTTATATTTTCTAATTCAGCTATTTTGGATCTAAGGGATAATATCTCAGAATCTTTTTTTAGTGAGTCGTTTTGAACCGAAAGCACATCCATCTGAGCCGATTTCAACTTACCTTCCAATATCTTGATCATAGACTCAAGTGATCTAATTTTCTTGGAATTTATATTGTTATCGGCTTTAAAACTTGCAAGAGAAATATCTTTGCTAGCATTTTTAATCTGCAGACGTTTAGTCTCAGCAATAAGCTCCAGATCATGGGCACGTAAATTCTGAATCGCAGTATTGGATTCATCTACTGTCTGACTCCATTTTTTTCTCTCCTGTTCCCAACCTTTCCGTTCACGATCAAACCCCTGATCTTGCTTTATGCACCTGTCTTGTAATTTTTTATTACGAGAATTTAATCCAGATATAACTTTTACAATACGAGATTCTTTATCTTGCACATTGGCCATATATTTTGGCTAAACTATGTGTAATAGAAATAAGATAAATCATAAAATTTCTGATTATTAGAGAATATCTAAAAGATTTTGATTAAATAAAACATAGCTTTTACCTGAAACCATTTGTGAAATAATAAATAGTAGAGGTATGCAAAATGCAATATCGATTTTAGCTAAAAAAGTATCACATATCTTATACATCTATCCATGATATATGGAAATTTGTGGATATTATAAATAATTAGTACAAATGTTTATACATATTAAAAAAAAATAAATATTCTGAAACATATACAAACATTTTGAAACATATACAAACATTTCGAAACATCTCGAAACATTTCGAAACTTTTCTTTATTTTTAATAGCTATAAACAATAGAAAATTTCTGATATGGGTCGTATTCATAAAGAATATTATAGCGCTAATGCGAGATTTTTATCAGTTGAGGCAATCAAAGATATTAAAACATCACCCGGTAGAGTACCTGATGCTATAAATTCTATGGCAAAAAAATATCGTATATCCTATGTTCGAGCCGAAGATTATATTGAAAATCGGGAGCGTAAACAACAAATGATATACTCTCATTCATCTCAACCATCTATACTTGTAAATGATTACTTGCCAAACACTGAAATCCCTGGACAAAATATAAATAATGATTTCCATCTCGATTCTCAATCGCAAGACACCAAAATAACTTTGCATAGCTCTGCTGATATTCCAGATAAACAGACGAAAAAGAGGCGATCGAAGTCCAAATCTGTACGAATTTCTGATCCATCCACTAATAGTGATAGCCAACTTGAAAAGGTATTAAATGAGGGAGAGAAACGAATAGAAAGTTCAGATCATATATTAAATAGTCTCTCTGTGTCTATCACCAGCAATTCTTAATCGGTTTTCTCTTTATTCATAGTTTCGTATTTTGATTGTAAAAGTCTGTTACGAATATTAAGCTCGGTAATGATTTTGATAGCCCTCTCACAATTCACGCATTTTTTTTTAAAGTAGAATTGGTAGATTCTAAGCTAAAATCCGTAGGAGCGTGCCATTCTTCCTCCAATGATTCATTACCCCCCTCATTACTATCAACTTCTTGAGAAATTTGATCGGATACCAAAGGCTTATCATTCTGAGATGCGGTAGCGCAATTTACTTCGAGCTTATTCTTGACTTTATGCATAGTTACTGGAATAATGTGATCCTTCCCATTGAAAGGAATTTTCAATTCATCTTTCCCCCAATCTATAGCGCATTTATATTTCTTGAGAAGTGGGTTTGGGAATATCAATGTTGGTTTAGGAACACGTACAACTACAAAATCTTCACGTATAGTAAAACCTGGAGGGAATGTTATTGGGAAATTACGAGCAATACCGATAGATTCTGTTGGAACTGTAGCAACACCACTAAGATCATATTTTTCTGATTTATCAATCGGCCAATTTACACGTTTAACAATATCTTCTGACGTAATTGGAGGTTCAGCCCCACTATCGAGTACCAATGCTGGAATTTTTAAGCGTTTGATTTTAACTGGTATAGTTGCAAGGCTTGTGGTAGGTTCCTTTCTTCGAACAAAATCTATCTCCATAGGATCGTTCAGTGTCTCCTCTTCGTCATCTGATTCGGGTATTTCTGGGGCCGGCTCTCGATAATTTAAGCACGAAGTGCCCTGCTTTGCAGTAAAGTCAGGTTTTGCAGGCCTTGGGGCGACTCTTCGAGTCATAGATAAATTCGTATTATTAATATTGTTTTTAATCGTTTCTATAACCTCTGGATCGTTAAACATAGCTAGAATAATTTTTCGAATTTGTGAGTCGATAATCATACCTGATTTCTTTTGTATTTTTTGTGAAGAGCGTTGAATCGGAGATTCGAGACTCTGTCTCTTCTTTGAACCAGACTTTTTAGATAATGATTTATCCGATTTACTCTTTCGCTTTACTTGTTTTTTTTTGATTTAGAGACGTGTACATCAAAACTATGATCAGATTCAACTTCAGATGAGGAATCCCCAGAATCGGAGTTATTATCTGAAGAATCGTTACCTGAAGAATCGTTATCTGAAGAGTTTGTATCTGAACCCGAATCTACAGCAACCTTATTAACACTGCCTCTTTTTTTGGATCTACTCTTGGACCTTTTCTTACGAGTACACTTACGAGAATTATGCCCAGTCCTGTTGCAATTTGAGCACCTATGTTTGGATGATTTCTTAACAACGGCATGTATCAATTTCATTGCTTTAGCTATTTTCGCTTGATTGATATCCAATTCCTCGAATTGTAATCTCAATTCTTCAACCGGGTCATAATCATACCCCTCTCCAGGTAAACTCGTATCAACCGGTAAACTCTCTAAAAAACGGTCTACAGCAAGATCATCAGCTTTTCGTTTCCCTGGGCCGGGTTTTTTCGATAAAGTCCGCTTTGCTCCAGCCATTGTTTCCTTCAAACCCAGCACTATATCATAAAGTTTTTTGAAATCATCTCGCGAAACAGAGTTATCATTAGCTTGTATCTCCTGAGACTTAGAAGGGTTCACGGGGGTCATATCACTCGAGTGTTTATTTTTTTCATGAGGATTGGGTGTTGGAAATACTGGAAAAGAAGATGGCGTGGTCACTTGAGCTAATGTATATTTTTCCGCCTCTGCCAATGCTGTTGTAATGTTGTCCTGAGAATCATGAAATTTAGCCATCATACGTAAATTATATTGATTCATAGGAGATAACCCACGAATAAATTGCTCCCTTTGTTGCTGGGGAGACATTCCAGCAAGTTTACCAAGCTTTTTTATTTTATTACTAAATTCTTCCACTTGCATAGATCCTTGCATAAGCTGACCAAAGATGGCCATTTGTTTTTGCGCCTCCACTGTAGTATAAAAATATCGAAGTCTGTATATTTTTTGACCGAGCTTCATACCAGGTGCAATTGTAACATTAGGAAATCCTCCACCACCATTTGGTGCCACTGGTGCATCATTTACTGGCATTCCACCTGCTATAGACCAATCCTCATTCCATGTTCCATTTGGAATTAGATTAGCCCCAGTTGCTATTCCTGCACCAATTCGACCAATTTCTGCACTCGCCTCATTACGAAATTCGCCAGCAGTATTTAAACCACCTATCTGATTACCTCCATTTCCAGCACCGAGTGTACGAATTGCAGTTATAGTAGCTACTCCTAAGTTATCAGAAATATTATTGCATTTCCAATTCTTGCCTTTGATATTAGTTTCATACCAATTTAATGCTGGACCTTCAAGACATGATTCGAATAAGCCATCTGCTTCTGCTCTCCCGGCCACACCACCTGCACCAGCTGTCACATTTATTCGAGAAGCTACTACATATCTTTGAAAATCTCTAAGAAAATCTTCCGGATCTTCTCCAGGATTACCTCTAAAAATTGGGGGTCCGTATCCTACCATTCCTGATATATGTTGGTTATTTAGTAATGGATTATTCTGTAGCGCAAAAATTTGTTGATTTAAATTCAAAATATTCTGATTTTGGTTCGTAATTAATTGACCATTATTTCGGCATCGTCTTTTCCACTTACCCCATTTAGTATCAAGCTGAATATCGCTAAGAAGTAAATCATCCCGGCATGTATCTAACTCTTGTCGCAGGGCTCTAGCATAATTCTGAGATTGTTGTAATCGATGGCTATAATTGCGCAATAATAATTGAGTGGCGAATTTCTCACGTAGTAATGTACCAACTCGCCTATGTTTATCTTTATATGAATAGAACCAGTGCCTACGTTCATTCTTTTCATTATGATAGGCCAAAAGTAATATTCTATAATCACCTTCAGCTTGGGTTATACCGGTATTTAACCTTCTAATATCTTGGTTCTTTTGATTGACTTGGACTTGTGCCTGATCTGCCCGATTCTTTTCCCAGTCCAAAATTTCTCGAAGCCTTTTTACAGCGTTTTTTATATCATCAAATTCGCGATCAATAATACCTCTGGGGATTGTAGATACAGGAGTTCTCTGAAATATACTATTGATATTATTGAATGTATTGCGAACAGATTCCGTAATTGTCTGTGCCTCACCAGGGGCAGGTGCTCGAATTTGTTGAGCCATATCTGGGTTATCTTTATGAATATATTTATGGGATGATATTTCATGAATTCGAATTTTAAGGCTCTCTACTTCACTTTCTAGATTGGATATTTGTGTATCCCGATATACTATGAATTCTTCTTTTTTATCTACATCCTTTAAAGCTATTCTGAGGCATTTTTCAAGATCAGATACTTGGGTTTTTAATTCCCGAATCTCTGACTCATGAGCTATAATAGTGCTATCCTGGAATGAAATAGTCCTATGGCAACTCTCAACTTCTTTTATGAGGTCGCGGATTTTTTTCTCATTCACTTGGTTTATAGCTATTTCGCTTTCTAACTCTTTGCGCAACCTCCGGTTAGAATCTAGCAGTTGTAAATATCCTGGATCGAATTCAAAATTCGCCATTTATTTCAACCCTAATTTATTATTAGAGTAAAATGCATTGAAAATGAGCAAATTGAGCAAGCCTATTATCAGAATCGATCCTAATGATGAATTAGCTTTAGTTTGCAAGTTATTGTTCTATCAACCCACAGGTTATCATTCCAATGCTCGATCATTACATAAAGACCTCAAGAAGGAAGGATATAATTTCCCATATAAAAAGGTTCGTGAATGGTTGCATAACCAGAATGAATGGCAAAAATACGCTCCATCGCCAAAAGAGACTCCACGGGTTAGTTATGGTAAAATTCAAAAACCAAATTGTGTACATCAGTGTGACCTCTTATTTCTTACGCATGATTTCTATAAAGGTAAAAAATGGAAAGCAGTATTACAAATTATAGATGTGAGTAGCAGGTTCAAGGCAAGTGTTCCTCTAACATCGAAGAATAGTTCCGAAGTTGCTAAAGCATTCAGGAAAATTTATGATAATCCCAATAACCCTCTTACGTATCCGACACTTCTACAATGTGACCAAGGCAAAGAATTCATGGGTGAAACGGCTCGACTAATGGAAGCACATGGTGTAATAATCCGAGTAGTTGATGCATATAGCCATCGAGGACTAGCCCTTGTAGAACGATTCAATAAGACATTAGCAGAGATGCTTTATAAAATCCAGTATGCCGTCGAATCGATATCTAAAAATCCTAAATTAATAAGAGAGTGGGTCAAGTATTTGCCAGAAGTTATCGATTACCTAAATAATTATCCAACACGTCTTATTAGAGCTCCTGGATCCTCGAAGTGGGGGTTAGCACCAATAAAAGCCATCAAATTAGAAAAGGTTGAATCTCGGCCATCCACAAAATATAAACGTCCTGTTGGGAAAAATGAGGAGAATAAGTTAAAGAAGGGCGATACAGTTCGTTACCTGCTTGCTAATGCAGAGTGGGAAGGAGGTATGGAAACAACACGCCGGGCGACAGATCCTGTATTTTCGCCTTCTATCCATAAAATTCGAAAAATTGTAGTAACGAAAAATGAACCAGTTTTATATTATCTCGGAGATGATGACGATGAATATGC
>CAUDNR010000702.1:68350-98695 GCA_958430865.1 Entrophospora sp. SA101
AAAACGAATCTTGCAAAATAGATATGGGTTTAGTGAGGATCAAGTGGAAGCCTTATTCTCTGCCCAGGAAAACGAAAGTAGGTTCGGAGAATCATTGCTTTGCAGGACTGAAGGAACGACCCTAAAGGGTTATAAGACCGTAAATATGTGTCAAGACACTAGCTCCGCTACTGCGGTTTCCAACAAACCCTCAAAAGGAATGGAGGAAGAAACTATTGGAGATATGGTGCAACGGATTTTACGAAATAAACTTAGCATGAGAGATGTAAGAGCCGAAGCTTATGCCTTAGCCCTATCAGCAAAAAATGCCAATGCTGGTTCATCACATCTCTCTCGTCTTCGTAGAGAATTAAGGAACCTTAATGCATCACTTGAGATAATCGAAGCTACAAAATTTCCAGATATTACAGAAGATGCTAACAAAATCCAGAGTGATAATTGGAAAAAGGCTAAAACCATTAATTATCCAGATGAATTTACATTAGAATCGGTCTAAGAAAGATTAGATGTGTATGATTTAAAAACCCCACCTAATTATCAGGCTCTTGCTGATGTTATGGTGATGCTTTGTATCCGCCCTGCTGAACTTACAACTTTATGTATTACAGACTCTGGAGTGACAGGTTATGCGAAGAATTGAGGTCAGCCAGGTATTCCTAGAAAATTTAGATCTATGGAGAAGGATCAAGAACGAGCCAAAGAACTACTCACTTGGATTCAGCATGCTATATCATCTGGATGAATGGGTGATCCAGGTAAGCCAGGAGTTAAATGGTTCAATAAATTCTTAAAAGATTATGATTTAATTCCTAAATATTTACGTAAATTAGGAGCAGTTTACGGTGCAGTATTACATAAAGCTGAGAACCCAGCCCACGTCTATACCATTGCTGGAGAATGTCTACACCACAATTCCGACAACCATACTTCACCTGTGCAAAATTACGTTGTAGTCAATTATAGAAAAAGAGGAGTTCCTTATGAACAAGCAAGACCATTTCATATCTATGATCAAGATTAATTACGCTTCTTTACTTTTGATTCTAGACATGGGCACTGATTGTCGCTAGCTGATTTTTTGACGAAAATTTCATGCAATTGTTGAAGAGAGACATTCGGAAATAATGGTAGTCCCTCACCAGTAAACCAAAATTTTTTTACCCCTATATCAGCGAAAGAAATACCGGATTTACTTTGCCGTGCCTTTTCAAGAACCTTTAGAGAAATATACCCAGAATGGAATTCCCATACTTTAACAATTGCTAGTAGTAGTGATAAGAAAAAAATGTCACTTCATATTTCTACTTTTGGTATGAGACTTAAAAATATAACAGCTTGTGCATTATTTACTGAGCTTGTTCGTAATAAACTCCGGTGGGGCTACAAAGCAAGGAAATTGTTGATAACATCGCCAACAAAAACTCATTTTCCTTACGAATGCTTAATAGTCTGAAGGTAATCGAAATAAAATGTAATGAAAGCGGTAGAGGCAGAGCCTCATTGATTCACAATAAAAAATCATATAAGCATATCCGTCCAAAGAAAGCATTATTTCCAAAAGATAGTTCTGTTTTCGATTTTATGCTTCGTCCTCCACATGATGAATCACAAATTATAGATAGCCCAATGTTAGACATTCCAGACCCTAAAACATCGAATAATTGTAGGTCCATAGACCATGCTTCGCATAAAAGTGATGCAGGAACATTCGGATCTGAAATAGAATTTATAGAAAGATTGCTTGAAGAATATAAAATAGAAGGTTATGAAGTTTTGTACCCTTCACCCGCACTTCCAGACATTTTTCCTCTAAACCGTACATCTATATCTGATTGTCCACTTTGTAAATGAGAGCACACTAGTGATAATGCATATGTGATCAGAAATAAAAAAACTTACCGCTACTATTGTCATCGTTCAGATCAAGAAACATCCACAGGTACGAGAAAACCATTGTTGGAACTTATCGTTAAAGAATCAATTGAAGATTGAGAAAAAAACCTCCCCAAACTTGTAAAATTAGAGCAATCTAGAATTTCCAATCCCAATGATCATTTTGTATGGGGTGACTTACTGGATATGTGTGCCTCAAATAAAAAATTTTCTCGTGACGAAGTATATGAAGCCATTCAAGCAACAGTTGCCTGTGTTGATGGCTTGGAAACGTGGTTATTTAAAGTTGAACATCCAGAAGATGGGCTTTATTTTAATATGAAATCCAAACTTAGTCTTGCTAAATATGAAATCAACATAATCGAACTAGGCAGAGAATTGGTAAAATTAAGTTCATTGATACAACGAGCTTTTACTAATAACCTAATTCGATATCACATTATCAACTTTCACCCATACTCACCAAATGTGAACCCGCCAAAGACGAATTTCTTCAATCTCTTCTTGGGATTTCTAGCTAAGCTGACAAAAGAGATTAATACAAAGATCATGAATCCTATCCTCTGGCATGTAAAATATGTGATCTGTAATGGGAATGAGGAACTTAATAAATATATTTGGAACTGGTGGGCATTTTTAGTACAAAGACCGGAGAAGAAACCTCGCTCAATTCTAGTATTAAAATCTGCACTTCAACAGTGTGGAAAAAATATTATTACTGATTTTATTGGTGATAAGGTATTAGGACCAAATCTCCATTACGCGACTTCCGATCTGGGGAAAATTCTTGGAAAATTTAATAGTCTTATTCAAGGCAAAAAGCTTGTAGTTATGAATGAAACTAGTATGTCTAGTGGGGAATGGCATAGATTCAATGGTCATCTCAAATCTCTTATAATGGAGGGAAGAGTATCTATAGAACGAAAAGGTCTAGAACCTTTAAGATTAAATGATTTTAGTGGGTTTATGATTACAAGTAACCAGGATGCCCCTATCAAAATAGATGCTGGCGATGCCCACGTAGTTTGTTTTGACGTATCTCCATGTTGTAGGGGTAATATACCATATTTTGATCGACTAGGAGAAATTCTTGATCATCCTGACGCGCCAGGAGTAGTCATGTCATATCTTCTTAGCCATGATCTGACAAAGTGGAGTCCACAGAATTTCCCTATCACTAAAATGAAAACAGATACAATAATGAAACAACTCCCAAACCCTATTCGCTTTATAATACAACATATTAAATCATGGTCCAAAAATCAAATCGAAAAACCAATCTGTGGAAATTTATATCAAGATTATCTTACTTGGTGTGGGAATGATGGCAAAGATCGAATCAGTAATAACAAATTTGGAGGTTTTCTTCCACTGATAGGAATTGAGAAAAAGCAAGTACGGATTAATGGAAAAAGAGAATGGGTATATATTCTTGATCGATCCAAAATCGTAGCTAAGTTACGTGAATCGGTAGGTGATATCAAGGAATTTTTAGACACACCTGAAGCCGAGACATTTACCAACACTTCCACGGATATCCCTGTATTCGATATATCTGAAATTACACCTACCGAACCAGAAAAAAAGATATCTGAGTCATCGACCACCGATCACATCAAAAAAGGTAAGAATGTATCACCTGCTTCACCCATTACTAACATGACCCAGGATCTCTTCGATTCTATAACAAATGAATCTCCAGTTGCTTCGTCATCCAAGTCTACCAATATATCTCTGCCTCCCGAGATCGAACATGTAGAATCTGTAGACGATAGATCCGAACCAGCTTCTGAGATCATTAAACCAGCGAATGATGAAGTTGAACCATCTCCTATTGAATCTGTGGAAAATGAACTGAGAGCCAGCAACGAAGCACCTCCCCAGCAGATATCATACACACCCGGATATCAAACCAGAGAGCAACGAGAAATACGATTAAGGCAAAAAGCTGTTGAGCTTGGAGAGGATCCTGATAAATTCGTTACCATAACTGAGAAGGATAAGCTCGATTCGATAGCATTCCGTGATAGAATGCAGACCGATGCGAGAATGTGTGGTTATGCAAAGGAGGCCGAAGAAGATCCCAGTGAATATATGGATATGACAGTGCGAGAAAGATTAATAAGTGAAGAAATAATCCGACGCGGTCTCGAGGATAAAGGAATTACATCATCATGGCTCGATACTGACGAGGAATGGAAAAAAACGATTAACATACTCCAGGAAAATGGTATGTTATGGTAAATTGTAAATCATTACTAAATGTATATCAATATAATAGAAGTAAATTTTGTTAATAGAAACTTTGGTAAAGGGGGCTTTTTTCGTCCTTTACAAATATCGTATATAAAAATTCAGATTAAAATATATTAGCCGTGCTCGCTTCGCTAATTATGTATCGTTTTTGTCTTATCTTACCCAAAGCTATTTTATTTTTTTCGGCTAATTTCACTAATTTGAAAAAATAAATTTTATATAGTAAATACTCGGTATAAATATAGTCTACATATTCATCCCATAATTACAATGTCAAGAGTTGTTTCAAATCTCGTAAATCAAAATAATCTAACTCCTCAAATGAGCGTATATAAACTTAATTATTATGTTGAAGAATTGGACAAAGACCTGAAGGATTCCAAAGCGCGTGAACACGCTAGAAATAGATTTCGAAAATTAGGTTTTAGTGAAGATCAAGTATACGCTCTTGTCCCCATTCAAACATCCGGGAAGCGTGTAACAGGAAGAGAACCTATTAAGAAGATCGCATTATATATTATGCAAAATAATTTAAAGGCAGAAGAAATAAATGAAATTGCGTACGATCTAACAAAAACAGCTCCCAGTGAAGTAGCTAAATCTTCACGTCTTGTATTGCTCCGAAAAGAGTTACGTAAACTCGGAGCTGATTATCATATATTGGAAGCTACAAGAATACCTGATATCACCTATGAATCAAATAAAAGGCAGAGAGAATTGCAAGAACTACGTGAAGATGAGGGATTCGACTGTCCAGACTTCTTTACTCTAGAAAAAGTACAAGAGCGGTTAGAAAAATGTAATACGGCTAGCTCTCCTTCAATGCAAAACTTAACAGATATAATGATAATGTTATGTATGAGACCGGCAGATGTAGAAAATCTTCGAATTAATTATTACAATCGAAATAATGATGAATGGTATAATTCTAAATATTCTTGGTACTGTACCGGATATGCTAAAAATAGAAATGAAAAAAGCGTACCTCGACCATTTGTATCAATGGAAAAGAATCCTATACGGGCTAGAGAATTACTTACCTGGATCCAAAAATCAATACCGGAGAGATTTCTATCAAAAGGAAAAGATGGTAATGTGAACGTTAATCCAATTAGTAACTTCTTAGCTCGTCATGGTATTAGCTCATCACATTTAAGAAAAATAGGTTCTAGTCATGCCATTATAGTACATGAAGGTAAGAATAATGCTCAATGTAAGCGTCTCTGTCAATTAGCAGTGAGACATAAAATAATTAATATTGCGTCAGATCACTATAGTATAATGAATAGTAGACCTAGTGTCGAGATACATAATAAACCAGATACAGTAGAAGAAATCATTGATCTATATAATTACTAATTTCCTGTTAACTATTACGATAAAAATTTTTTTATCCGTTACTCTTTCTTTGTTTATCGTATATGTACATCATATTCTATATCAGTAGAAAAATTAGACTCTGTTTCCGATGATCCGCTATTATTTTCAGTTTATTTAGTAATTCTTGATGAATCGATTCAGTATTACTATTATTTTCAACTATTGGAATTAAAATTATATTATGTATTAGAGATACTAGTACCGTTATTAATATATAGAAAAAAAAATCCAGATTAAAAATATCATATAATTTTGAAATGATACAGCTTAACATTTTTAATTTGCCGGAATTATTAGAATCGATTCTACATTTTTAGCAATAGATCGCTCTCTTTATCCCACTTTGTTTGTTAATCAGTTTTGGTATCACTGCGGTGCTCCTATTCTATAGTATCGCGTTGAGTTTTTCAATGAAGATTATCAGCAGAGTCGGCATGCCTTAAATATGTCTCGGGTTCTTACTCGGCGATTGATAAACTTTGAAAGAAGTATGCGTAGAAAAATAAAGCCACTCTATTGTTCAAAGATGGTATATCTCAGATTGGAAGGTTTAAAAATCTCGGATGATTTGATCAGTACAATTCTGCATTCATGTCCGAATATTTGCTTTCTTATTCTTGATAAAAGTAAGGGTTTCAGTAATATACCAATTATAGAAATTGCGAGATTTTCTCCAAAACTACAGCATCTGAGTCTTAATTCATGTATATGTTTCACTAATCGATGTATCACAGAAATAGTGCGTTCTTGTCCAAAACTTAGACACCTTGAGCTTGGTAACTGTTCGATTAGTAATAAAGCTGTCGAGGAAATAGCCCGCAACTGTACTAATTTGAAATATCTTAGTTTGGAGGGATGTAAAGGGATTAACAAAGAAGTAATAAAAAAATTCAATTCAAAAATTAAATTCGAATATCCTGATTATTCAGATAAAAAATGGTCCGATTCTGATCTACCTCTACCTATTCCAATGTTTACCGGTACATTATTAGATGAAACAGATCTTATTTCTGCGCTCAGTAATTGTATCAGAGAGATTGGCGGAATTAATCCTAATCATTCATGGTTTACAAATAATTTTACTTAATGTCGAAGAATAGAGCGGGTAATCAGGTATTCGACAGACAAAGAATTTTTATTTGCTGTGATGTATATATATCTGTGATAATTTTTCTTGTTTTACTTTTGATTCTAGACAAGGGCACTGATTAAACTTCATCTTCGTCAGACGAATCTTCTGGGTTATCAGTATTATTATGAGTCATCATTGAATCTATAATTAGTTGATGAATTTCCGGTTTCACTATAGCTAACAATACACGTAAAGAAATTCTGATTTTATTATTCTTAAATGATGAAATAAGCCTAGAAACATTATTTCGTGTACTTTTACTAATATTAATGTGTAAATTCGAGGCTTCAGGATTATTGGTTTCGATTGGTATAGCCATTTTATTAAATGAAAATAAATTCGACCAAAATTAAAAAAATTAATGTACGTTAAATATTATGTTGTGGAAAATCATCCGAGATCGCCCATAGAGAATAAATTAATTCCCATTCATGAGAAATATTGCTCCGAAATTACTAATTTATTGATTTTTTGACTTGCGGAAATACTAACATCACTTCGCGGCTATAAAATGGCTATAAAAACATTACTTATTATTTGATAGAAAAGAAATATATTAACAGTATGGATGTTACGTGCCTTAGGTCTCTTGCTTTGAATATTCTCAAAAACGGTTATCCTGAAAGTATTGCAAGTAGTATTGAAATTCCCGAATTAGAACCATGCTCAATATGTAATGAAGAATTATTTTTACATCAATTAAAAAAATCATTCACCGTATTAACATGTGGACATATTTTTCATAGACTTTGTCTAGAGAATAATAGAGAAAATACAACCATATGTCCTAACAAAAATTGCGTCGCGGAAATCGAAATCATTGAAAGATCGCCACTAGCGAGAATGTCATCACAAAGAAGTATGAGTATAGATGGATCGCAAGATAAATCATTTGATCCAACGATCTTCAACAACGCCTTTTTAGATAATGATCCAACATGTCTAGATACAATTACGGAAGAAATTTCCAACCATGTACGAAACATTGAATCTGATATACCTGAAACATCGACTGCAAGTACTTTACCATCCAAGCGTGTTGGAGATCCTACGTCTGTTGATAAACCCTCTAATAAAAAACCGAAAGCAGTTAATAGAGAAGATTCATTAAAACTGAAAAAACTTATCGAAGAATTGGCTAATTCACCAAGCCAAGAATTATCAATATCTGCTTCCGATTCTGTTTCAACGATAGATACTCTTAATTTTTTACACTTATATCGCGAAATTACTAAAGCTGAGACCCGAAATGAAAAAACGAAGCAAGAAGTGATTCAATGTTATTATAATTTTGGAGAACTCTTATCGCAACGTTTCTATTTTCATTATAGCCAAGTTAAGAATGACCAAATGGCTCAAGTGGAAGTTAACAAGGAAGCCAGAGAACAATTACCTAGCAATATTTCGGGAGATGCTTTTAAGAAGCGAACCGAAAGAGCTCGAAAGGTTTACTTTCTTTTTAGTCAAGAACATATTGGAAAAGAAAAGATAGGATTAGTAAAATCTTTTACGGCATTGACTATTTCGAAGTTAAGTCTGGGCGATATTAAATATATAATAAATAAAACAAAACCTTCGTGAGAATAGTATTACTACGCCCATGACCTCGAGGACATACCCTGCCTAACTGTGCTACACACACAGACGAAATATTCTTATAGTAATAGTAGTTTTAATCATTATTAACGCAAAAATTAAAAATATTTAATGGTTTGCACATTTATTTTAACAATGTATATGCGCCTATATTGACTGTTTCAGAATTGCCTGTTGCGTGAGATACGATTCTCATAATCTTTGATCTTCCGCGATCCACTTTTTCAAGTATAAAAGTGTATACTTACCTTCAATAAATTCCCTGACTGTACTTCATGAAAATTGGAAGTTCATACTTATATTTTATGGGATCTTTCTTAAATGCGGGTAGGTAATAGTTGAGTGTCTTTTCCATATTTTTTTTTAATCGTTTAGCAAAGTAAAGAAGAAATTCAAATTTTAATAATCGATCAGATAATTTAATTAAGATGTTACACAATATCAATGGGGCTGTGCAACGAAATTATTTTTATATGCATGCATGTTTATTTGTGCGATTAACCAAATTCGATTAATTAGCATTCATGTACATTATTTTCTTTGTGAGAGGAATTCATGGCGTAAATACATTCTCAAAAGAAGAAATAGGCGAAAACGGTTTAAAAGGACAGTATAACGAAGTTAATAATATTATTCATTGCTTTTTGCTATTGATTTAATAGTCTCTTGCTAACTTCTTTTCCATCCGCTTTTAACATAATTTATATCAATTTAACTACATTAAAATGGCTACTGTATTATTTGAAAAAATTTACAATTTCCTTGGCGAGTCCCCTTTGAAACATATTAGTGCCGTATCAGTTATATATAAAGCAATTGAGGATGAACCATGGATTAATCAAAGGAAATTAAAAACAATGATACAACAAGTAATTAATACTTTGCTGAAGAAGATTTCCCCCAGAACTTCACGATATAAGAAACTAGCTAAGATTCCTGAACAGGTTAGTAGTCAAGCTTCTTTATGGAATTTAAAGATTAGCATTGAAGAATGATGAAGGCGCAGAGTGTACCATCTTCCAACACTGAATATAATGATAACAGTCTACTCACCCTATAGTCCGCGAGTAAGGGATTTATCCTTGGAAGCGTGAAGGGTGATGAAACTGTTTGTTTATGTGTGGTTAATGCGGTACCATACAAAGCGCTGTTGGAGTTGTGGCCACACGAAAACAGTAGCTTTGTTTTTCCTGACGGCGTGCACGCTAATTTTGGATGTATTATAAATCATGAACAAATTCTAATTTAAATTATTCTACTCCAGTTTGATATTGCGTATGAAGGTGTCTGCACACTATGTGAAATCGGAGTAATGAAAACGGTAACCTTAAAGTTTTATCAATACCATCCAATAATCAATAATGACATTCGCTAATTTTTTATGATAATCTCGCTATTCAATAAAGAATGTGGAAGGTCCACTCAGCTTTAACGAGATAGAAGCCAACATTATGGAGTTGAAGTCAAAATTTTCGGTAAGTACATTCCGCAAACATTACATAATAATAATAATAAGTCTTATCACCAGATTTCTCATAGCTTTCTGATTTTATTAGAAAAATCCATCACCCCTTTTCAACCGTTTGCTTGTTGATCTACAAGGTATTTCTGCATATGAATTGTCATGGAAGGACCCTATCGCCAGCCAGGTTGTTAGCGATAACTCGGATATGATACGGCAATTACCGGAAGATTTATTTAATAATTTTATGGTAGGTGATTTACCTTCATTGACAAGGGTTTATTCAATCTTTTCTTTTTCACCTGCACTAATGGTCAACTTGGCTTTATGTGCTCGTTGCGGGCATTAATAATTGATTTAACTTCACTAGGAACTTGCACAAAAAATGGTACCTCCCTCTTTATCGGTCGTTCAAGAAGCATGTAGAAGATTTATATCAAGTTTTGATGAGTTTCCTGCTGTAATTTATCCAGAGAACCTATCACACGACGGGAATTGGAAAGAATCAAACGATTCTCTATTAGAGATTGCATCTGGGATTCTCAATGTAATGTGAGTACTGGAAAAAAGTCAAAATATCCGTTAATTCTCGATAAATAAATAAATAATTATTTCAATCGCTTTTCCTTGGTAGAGATGACTCCTGGAAGAATCCAGCGTTTGGGACTGAATTTGCATCATCTATGAATGAAGGAACTTATGTTACAAACGTAATCATACCCGCGGTTAGGGCTTCGTTAAAAAACCTTTATCTCGGGACAACCTCATTCATTAGCACGTAGGTTATAATTTACTAGTCACTATATGGTTAAGTAAAAAAGCTATACATATGATTATTTCTATAGTTCGGAAAGACAAAGTGTCGCTAGTGCGGATAGAAGAAAGGAAAGTGGCCATTCTGGGAGACGGCCTGATATAATGTTTGTAATAGAAGATAAGGGATATATTTATGAGCTCATGTTTAGTGAATGCTCACGATTAGTATGTATTGAGCGCAAAAAAAGTGACGACGACATTAAGTTGTGGCGAGAAGCCAACGATGGGATTGCTTGGGTTCGTAAGGGGTGTAAACCAAAAAAGGAAGAATTTGGAATTATTGGATTGCAAGTTGCTGGTACTGTTTTATTTTCTTCAACCGATTTTTAAGTAAATACTAATACAGGAACAAATTTTTAGGGGATATGCTGCATCTCAATGTGCTTATAATGGATGCGACAGATGTACATCGTTACTATCATTTGAAATCGGTAAAAATTCCTGTTCAACGGGCAGATGAAGCCGTTGTAACAAATTTCGTGGAGACCTTATTAATCATGCGGGTATGTTGGCGGTGTTGCATCTGAGCTTCTACTCTTTATTATGTTCTTCGCCCACAACTAACTAATTCTCATTCCATAGAATATTTTATTTGTCAATATATCTCTCCTACATAATGCACCAATATCCAGATCACGTAAGAATATAGAAAAAAGTACAACAGTATCTTCAGATCAAGGAAATGATTAACAGGTATGTCATTTTATATAGATGTCTTATGTTTGGCAATAGAAAACTATGTAGTTTAATTTTTAATAAACTCACAATATGAACCATTTCAACTGAGAATATCCGAATCGAGATTATTTACCTCTAGATATCTGCATACCTCTCCATAATCAAATATCACCTTCACATCTTGCGTGTTCTTATTTATAATAGTTATAAAGTCTTCGTCAATTCTATACATATACTTATCCTTATTTTTATATTGTGAGTACTGCGTAGGATTCATAGTGTATATTTGCCTTGAGTTCTGCGTCTGTTATTTTTAGATTTACGAGACGTATTAACATATCTATATAAATAAATGACTTCAATTTTCCCCGATTAATCTCGGATAAAAACACGAATGAATATAAATGGTTATGTAGATCTTGTTTTATTTTATGAAATAAAAACTTTACTGAAGTAAAGACATAAAAATAAAAATATAGCCCCAGAAGGACGTAAAAAATATGTATTACCATTACATGATGCGAATACAAATAAAAAAATCTAATTATTCATTCTCTGGTTCACGTAGGGAGTATGCAATAATGTGATATATGTTTCTAGGAGGATTATCATTGAAAAAACTAGAGATTGGAGCTGGTGATCGCATACGCCTTTCATCTACACTTCCAGGATAATAAATCTGGCGAATATCGAGAGGAATATTATTGAATGGAGGTGACAATTGATTCTGAATTGCGGTTTGTAGATCATCAACCGTTGCATCTCTGGAAATCGTAATTGTAAGTACAACACTATTGATTGAAAGTTGATTACGTGGGCTATTAGGAATAGCAAGACAATTGAGAGTGATATTGTTGTTGGCCATTTTCACGTTTCCTAAATACGAAAACCCATAGTAAGTAAAATTTCGCTTTCATAGATAGGGCTTTGTTATAAACAATGAACACGAGTAAGCCAGACACATTACCTTATAAAAATTTTGGGAAGATGAGAAATGATATCTCACAAACCCGGTTTATTTATATTGTTTCATTCGTTAAATCTGAGAGCCTGCTAGAAGAAAAAATAGATGATTAGTAATTACGTTATCCTGACATTTCTCAGATCTTTGCTCCATAAAGCAATTCTATTAGAATCATAAGTGCCAAGTACTGAATATATGAGTCATATAGTTCTATGCAAAGTATATTTCGTCATCTATGAGGAAAATTAAGCTTTTGAATCTGCCGATCGCTCTTGTAAAATGCAAAATAAGCCAAAACTTGACGATCTCGGAGATGGCGGAGATCTCGACTCCCATAACATATGAATTTTGATATAAGCAAGACTCTACGTAGTATTATTACTGGTAAAGAACAATAAACTCTCCTCATTCATATCTTTTTGCGACTCATTTGTATTTTTTCCTATCGAAAAGCTTTACTATAAATTCATAAATATGAAAAGAAAATAATTTAGCGGTATCACAAAATAATCTTGTGGAACATAATTATTAATATTAGTATATAGGCCAATCAATATATAACCCGTAGTCTAAGAAAATAAGAAAAGGCTTTATTATATGTAAATATGTAACGATAGAAAATAAATTTTAGCGATATCACAAAAAAATTCATTGTGAAACGAACAGATATAATTTTTTTTTCATATATCGAAATTAATACTAATCCATATACATTACTTTTGTGTTTTCATATGTCATCGAGGTAACTTGACTATTATTAGAAGTTCATAGAACGTGTAAAAGATCAGTTGATATATTTGTGCGACTATATGCAAGTATATCAAAATTGGATTAACTACACATGGTTTAGATTCTTGTTAAAAATTATGCATATTAATGTATGTATATATTTTTTTTTTCGATTTGTTCCCATATATCAATAATAACTATAGATTATCTTCTCGTTTTACTAAAAATGAATCGCGTTTTAAGTAACATATACTTGATAAAATTAATAGGTCTAAAACCCTAAATACATTATAAATCACATAATCATATTCATATAATCGATAAATAAGTCATATAAAAATGGATACTATTCAGGATTTACGTGGTTCTAAATGTAGTGAAGAAGAATGGTCTGAATATTGCTGGATGCCACAAGTTCGCACTAATGAAACTCCTAAAGCTCTTGGTGACCTTGATTTACCAACAGACCTTCAATCGCTTTTTAAGTGTGGCAACCTTATCTTCCTTACATATTTCAATATTAAAATATTCACCATCTGGAAAACGACACTTGAGACTAATAGGATTGGTCATTTTGCGTTTCCTAATATAAAGTTCTGTAATAAGTAAAAATTCATTTACAATGGATAGTGTCCTTATTGCAAATAATGCATAATGAACACCAGCAAACCAAACACGTTACCTTATAAAAATTGCGAAAAGATAAGAAATGATGCCTCACAAATCCAGTTTATTTATATTGTTCCATTCGCTAAATCTGAGAACCTGCTAGAAGAAAAAATAGATGATTAGTAATTACGTTATCCTGACATTTCTCAGATCTTTGCTCCATAAAGCAATTCTATTAGAATCATAAGTGCCAAGTACTGAATATATGAGTCATATAGTTCTATGCAAAGTATATTTCGTCATCTATGAGGAAAATTAAGCTTTTGAATCTGCCGATCGCTCTTGTAAAATGCAAAATAAGCCAAAACTTGACGATCTCGGAGATGGCGGAGATCTCGACTCCCATAACATATGAATTTTGATATAAGCAAGACTCTACGTAGTATTATTACTGGTAAAGAACAATAAACTCTCCTCATTCATATCTTTTTGCGACTCATTTGTATTTTTTCCTATCGAAAAGCTTTACTATAAATTCATAAATATGAAAAGAAAATAATTTAGCGGTATCACAAAATAATCTTGTGGAACATAATTATTAATATTAGTATATAGGCCAATCAATATATAACCCGTAGTCTAAGAAAATAAGAAAAGGCTTTATTATATGTAAATATGTAACGATAGAAAATAAATTTTAGCGATATCACAAAAAAATTCATTGTGAAACGAACAGATATAATTTTTTTTTCATATATCGAAATTAATACTAATCCATATACATTACTTTTGTGTTTTCATATGTCATCGAGGTAACTTGACTATTATTAGAAGTTCATAGAACGTGTAAAAGATCAGTTGATATATTTGTGCGACTATATGCAAGTATATCAAAATTGGATTAACTACACATGGTTTAGATTCTTGTTAAAAATTATGCATATTAATGTATGTATATATTTTTTTTTTCGATTTGTTCCCATATATCAATAATAACTATAGATTATCTTCTCGTTTTACTAAAAATGAATCGCGTTTTAAGTAACATATACTTGATAAAATTAATAGGTCTAAAACCCTAAATACATTATAAATCACATAATCATATTCATATAATCGATAAATAAGTCATATAAAAATGGATACTATTCAGGATTTACGTGGTTCTAAATGTAGTGAAGAAGAATGGTCTGAATATTGCTGGATGCCACAAGTTCGCACTAATGAAACTCCTAGCGAGTGGAAAGAACGAATCTGGGATCGCTTACAGTATTTTAGAGAAAATCTTCTTTTACCTTATGAGAGTAAAGATTATTTTAAAGCGAGAAAATTAATACAATTTCCAGATGGTAACTCATATGCTCCTTGTATAGGAATTGTTATTTGTTTATCTTGTAACCAATTAGTACATACTGGAGAGTATGTTAAAAGAATGGAGAGACACTGGAAATTTTCATGTACCGGTAATAAATATTGTAGAATAAATTATGAAGAGTATATGAAAATTAAACAAAAACCTGAATCTGAACGTAATTTCGATGATAACATTGCATTAAATTATTATGAGCTGTGGAAGTGCAATGCAATCAGTAGAATCGAACGTGCAAGGGAGGTTGGAAAAAAGATCCGAGCATGTACCATCATACAGAAAAAATTTATAGAATATTATTATCGCCCTGATGGACTTTGTGCTACAGAGTTAGCTAATCATTATAAAATATTATGGAGCATTCGAGAAGAAATGCGTCAGATTAATAACGTATAGATGGTTTGTGAAATAATATTTATCTATTTATTAATGTATAACTTATTTATCTATTTATCTATTTATTAATGTATAACTTATTTATATATAATTTATCATCTGAGAGCTGGTATTTTTTTTTTATTTTTCTGGGATATATATATATATATATTCAAGCTTAGCGGAGTTAGTTCCACTAAAAAATCTCGATCATAATTTATTTTCTTTATTACGCAATTAATGATTTGATCTCTTTTTCCAGATCTAGAGGATTCATCTTCAATTTTTTACAAAAGTGATCAGCGTGATTTTTTATTTTAACCAACTATCTCCGTATATTGAATATATCGATCTCTTATATAAAAAAATATTATTGATCATAGTAACGGAAAAATGTCTTATGAACTACGTGATCAGGTTTCCAAGTATATAGGATTCAACCCTGAAGAAATCCGCCTCCCAGTTACGGATGAAGATAGACAACTATTTCAAGAATTAATAGCAGATCAAGAGAAGATGATAGATATTGTGATGGACGAGTATCGATTTTTGCTTCATCACGGACATAACTACAAGGGCGGGGAATCAATACATATAATGTGGGTATATATATGTACTGAAAAAGATGCTGAGAAAGTATTGATAGATGTACCTCCATCGAAGATATTATCTAGAAAAGTTTTAGCCCACATCGAAAAAAGATTCAAAGACCTTCCACTCGCACCAGTTTTTATAGTTGATTAGATGTATCACTACTCTGGAATGCGGATACAGTTGGTATGCTTATTTTTATGATGGCGAGGATTTCTTTATTGATGATGAGGTTAAGTGAGATAAATGATATAAGTGAAATCTATAATTATATTCGTTAAAGGTAATTAATCGAATTTGGTTAATCACGTACATATTTACATCATTATTATGATCAGGTGTACAGATTGAAATTTTAATCTAAAAATAGCGGCTAATTTTTGTTATACAACGTACAACATATTAATTATCTGATTTATTATGCCAAAGGGATGAAATAATATTTTAATATTATGATTTACTATATTTTTAGCGTGATTCTAGCTCGACTCTAGCACAAGTATGATATTTTACATATAATTATATAGAAAAAATCTAGCGTGACTCTAGCTTGATTCTAGTATGATTCAACCATATTTAAACTCCGGTTTTGGATAATTTTCATAATTTTTGCATGCAAACTTTTTTTTGCGCGCAAATTAATAATCAATGTTTCATCCTGATTACAACCCCATTATATCGAAGCTTCCAAAAAGTCTAGTCAAGAGGGTATATCATAGGCTTTTATATCGCTCCAGGTTACCCATTACACCAGAGCTAATTTCCGAAAAATGCGATCGAATTGAGGCTTATTTGTATCATACATTAGAGGTATATGAAAAAGGATTAAATCGAAAACGTAAAAAACAAATCCAAACTATAGAACTACTTGAAAATTTATCATATAATAACAAAACTAGTGTCAAGACATATATAGATATGGCTAATCAAGAAACCCAAACCCAGAATATTAATCCGATCTCCACCTGTAATCAGGCACGTAAGTGTCCTTGCTTCGCATGTGAGGAAGAAATCAATCGTCGTGTTAAGAAAGAATTAGATATTTTATGTCGACGATTACTTGAATATAATGAAGAAACTTTTGGTAAATTTATGCGAGAAATTACTATAGAGCATGAAAAGCGGGTTAATGAAAATAAGAAATTGCGATATGAGGTTGAAGAAAAGAGGATAGAATTACAAGAGGCAGAAAAATCCCTAAAATATCTGAAATCCCGCTCTATTCATTAGGACTTTCAAGAATTTTATCCCAACCAATTCGTATTCTGTGTGGATGTTCAGGAGGTACACTTAGATCGAAGACGATAAATTTCTGTTCACATAGATACTTATTAACAATTTTATATACATTGCGCCAGTCGTTAACATATAAACGAAGTATTCTGCTTAACTCATCTGAGGTACAAGAGCCGTTAAAAATTACAACATATTTTAAGTTTTTCCTTATTAGTCCCGGGCAGTCAAAATAGCTTTGTGAAACATACATTGAAGAAACATTGGAATGGCGCCCCTCAGTAAAATAGGGTATAATCTTCTCCTGGATTTTTTTCGGTTCAGTACATACATCCTCAAATATAGCTACAGTGCCTCTTTCTGGAGAAAATGAATCCAGCTTTGGAATTTTATCAGGCTTCATAGCCCGGAATGTAATATCTTCACGATGTGGCTCTGGACTATTAGCAATTATTTGATATACTGATTTAAGATACATATATTTGGGTTCCTTGAGATGGTGTCCAATAAGTACGACATCATCACATTTAATATATCTAACACCCCCTTTTTTACCGTTAAACATTCTATATAGTTTATTCCCAGACAAAAGACGAACAACTTCTCTAGATTTTCCTGAGTTAGTTCGACCGCAGATTAAGCATGTGAAGGGCCATTGAGGTGTACTGTTTTTTGAGTTATATTTTTCTGGATTCTTGTATTCGTCTATATTTAGAACAAGCTTCTCGAGTGGATCAAGCTTTTTTATTTTCATTTTAATCGAGATAAGTCACTAATTATTATATCGAAAAAATATTGATCCTTATTGTTATATATATTCACCCGATTTTTTATTCTATGTAGTCTAATAAATGCGACATAGTAAATCACTTAAGGCTCTCTAATATCAATGCGTGGATTGCTAGTCATAAGAGCATCGATTGCCTCATCAGTAACAGAGTAACATTTTTTGAGATCAAGACTACGCAGGTTCTTACATGATCGAATAATTTCATGAATTGATATATCACTAATAAAGCAATTTAGAAGAAGTAGCACTTCTAGTCTTGGGCATGATCTTGCTATTTCACAGATAGACTCGTCGGTTATATAACACCAATCCAGATTGAGGCTTCGGATACTTGGGCACGATTGTGCAATTTTTTTAACTGATATATCACTTACCCCACAACTCTCAAAAGAAAAATCTATAATATTTCGGCATGAAGTAGCGATCGCACAAACCCCCACATCGGAAATACCTCCACAAGACATTAGTCTCAAATGTTGGAGTCCAGGACAGGAATACGCTACTGCTTTTAATGTCTCATCTGTAATACTGCAACACCACAAACTAAGATAACGTAATTTGGGACAGGAATGTGCGATATCAATCATAGATATATCGGTGATATGTTTATTGTGTCCCAGACTGAGATAGTTTAAGTTTGGACACGAATCGGCGATTTTGCTTAAAGATTTATCAGAGAGTTTAGAAGAACCGAGACTTAGATATTCCAGATTTCGGATTGCAATTCCACAAAGTATTCTGTCATCAATATATATAAATTTACCAGAGACCCCCTTTTTAGTGTTGTTAAAATCAAATTCTAAATGTTTTAGATTAGGCCACATTTTCAAAGAATCTGCAGTTGATTCATAAGAAAAACCATTACAGCCGTTAAGAATGAGACATTTCAATCCGGAGGTTTCGCAAGCAATCTTGATTAAGGTTCGATCTGAAATTTTACATTCGTGAAGAATGAGTCGCAATAGCTTAGAATGGTAAAGAGGTTTTTGTTTCCCACGCATCACTTTCTTGAATTTTTCGAATTGTACTAGATTTCTTTTATCAAACACCGCACAACGCCAGATAATCGGCCCTGCACATGAATACCAAAATTTATTGACGAATAAGGTCGGATACAATGATCTATCTTCAGCTAAATTCAAGAAAATTTCGGTTAATATTTCAGGTAAGTTTAGTGGATGTAATTTAACCACAAAGTGACTGCTTCTAGCAATATATGACATTGGTATTTAAATTTACGAATTTATTCTATATTTGATAAATAACCTTTTTCGATCAATTTACTCTTTATATATATTAATAAATCACAGTCAAACGGGATTTCGATGAGACATATACCTTGCTCCTTGCATATATCCCGCTTTTTTTGATCTCTGATTTTTTGTTGTTCCAAGTCTATCTTGCCTCGCTTATGGAACATTGGATTCTCGGAAAAATGTTGAGGTCCCTGGAATTCGTATGCCAATTTTAATTCTTCATTATATCCATCTAATTGCATCCCATTCAAAAATGACGGTTTACAAGATGGAAATTTTTTACCTAACAAATCTTCGAAAATATACCTCGCGGATCTCTCACCTTTATTATGATGACATAGGGGACACCATTCGAATTTCCGCTCTAAAACTTCTAATGGATACTCAAACTGATGCTTCCCGTTTTCACAGGACCAGAGATATACATCGAAACCATTTATTTGGCCAGTTTTACCACGACATTCTCCGCCACGCCTCTCAGCATATGCAACGGCTTTAGACATTTTATTAATAATACGAACGAAATTAATAGATCTGGAACGAGTGTTTTCTTCCAATATACTCTGGGGTGGATACTGAAGCGTATCGATATTCACATATAAGAGTTCCTCTTTCACAAACCCCCGCTTTGGTGTAAACTCATCGCCTTCGAGATAATATAAAATTGGTTCATTCTTCGTTACAACAATTTTTCGAATTTTAAATAAAGTTGGACTCCATACCGGATCCGTGGCTCTTTTCTGATTCTCCATACCTCCTTCCCACTCTGCATTAGCAAGCAGGTAACGAACATTATCCCCCTTTTTTAACTTATTTTCCTCATTTTTTCCAACAGGACGCTTATATTTTGTGGATGGCCGAGATTCAACCTTTTCTAATTTGATGGCTTTTATTGGTGCCAACCCCCACTTCGAGGATCCAGGAGCTCTAATAAGACGTGTTGGATAATTATTTAGGTAATCGATAACTTCTGGTAAATACTTGACCCACTCTCTTATTAATTTATGATCTTTAGATATTGATTCAACGGCATACTGGATTTTATAAAGCATTTCTGCTAACGTCTTATTGAATCGTTCTACAAGAGCTAATCCACGATGACTATAAGCACCAATTACTCGAATTATGACATTATGCGCTTCCATTAATCGAGCAGTTTCGCCCATGAATTCTTTACCGCCGTCATATTGTAGAAGTGTCGGGTATGTAAGAGGGTTATTGGGATTATCATAAATTTTCTTAAATGCTTTAGCAACTTCGGAACTATTCTTCGATGTTAGAGGAACACTTGCCTTGAACCTGCTACTCACATCTATAATTTGTAATACTGCTTTCCATTTTTTACCTTTATAGTAATCATGCGTAAGAAATAAGAGGTCACACTGATGTACACAATTTGGTTTTTGAATTTTACCATAACTAACCCGTGGAGTCTCTTTTGGCGATGGAGCGTATTTTTGCCATTCATTCTGGTTATGCAACCATTCACGAACCTTTTTATATGGGAAATTATATCCTTCCTTCTTGAGGTCTTTATGTAATGATCGAGCATTGGAATGATAACCTGTGGGTTGATAGAACAATAACTTGCAAACTAAAGCTAATTCATCATTAGGATCGATTCTGATAATAGGCTTGCTCAATTTGCTCATTTTCAATGCATTTTACTCTAATAATAAATTAGGGTTGAAATAAATGGCGAATTTTGAATTCGATCCAGGATATTTACAACTGCTAGATTCTAACCGGAGGTTGCGCAAAGAGTTAGAAAGCGAAATAGCTATAAACCAAGTGAATGAGAAAAAAATCCGCGACCTCATAAAAGAAGTTGAGAGTTGCCATAGGACTATTTCATTCCAGGATAGCACTATTATAGCTCATGAGTCAGAGATTCGGGAATTAAAAACCCAAGTATCTGATCTTGAAAAATGCCTCAGAATAGCTTTAAAGGATGTAGATAAAAAAGAAGAATTCATAGTATATCGGGATACACAAATATCCAATCTAGAAAGTGAAGTAGAGAGCCTTAAAATTCGAATTCATGAAATATCATCCCATAAATATATTCATAAAGATAACCCAGATATGGCTCAACAAATTCGAGCACCTGCCCCTGGTGAGGCACAGACAATTACGGAATCTGTTCGCAATACATTCAATAATATCAATAGTATATTTCAGAGAACTCCTGTATCTACAATCCCCAGAGGTATTATTGATCGCGAATTTGATGATATAAAAAACGCTGTAAAAAGGCTTCGAGAAATTTTGGACTGGGAAAAGAATCGGGCAGATCAGGCACAAGTCCAAGTCAATCAAAAGAACCAAGATATTAGAAGGTTAAATACCGGTATAACCCAAGCTGAAGGTGATTATAGAATATTACTTTTGGCCTATCATAATGAAAAGAATGAACGTAGGCACTGGTTCTATTCATATAAAGATAAACATAGGCGAGTTGGTACATTACTACGTGAGAAATTCGCCACTCAATTATTATTGCGCAATTATAGCCATCGATTACAACAATCTCAGAATTATGCTAGAGCCCTGCGACAAGAGTTAGATACATGCCGGGATGATTTACTTCTTAGCGATATTCAGCTTGATACTAAATGGGGTAAGTGGAAAAGACGATGCCGAAATAATGGTCAATTAATTACGAACCAAAATCAGAATATTTTGAATTTAAATCAACAAATTTTTGCGCTACAGAATAATCCATTACTAAATAACCAACATATATCAGGAATGGTAGGATACGGACCCCCAATTTTTAGAGGTAATCCTGGAGAAGATCCGGAAGATTTTCTTAGAGATTTTCAAAGATATGTAGTAGCTTCTCGAATAAATGTGACAGCTGGTGCAGGTGGTGTGGCCGGGAGAGCAGAAGCAGATGGCTTATTCGAATCATGTCTTGAAGGTCCAGCATTAAATTGGTATGAAACTAATATCAAAGGCAAGAATTGGAAATGCAATAATATTTCTGATAACTTAGGAGTAGCTACTATAACTGCAATTCGTACACTCGGTGCTGGAAATGGAGGTAATCAGATAGGTGGTTTAAATACTGCTGGCGAATTTCGTAATGAGGCGAGTGCAGAAATTGGTCGAATTGGTGCAGGAATAGCAACTGGGGCTAATCTAATTCCAAATGGAACATGGAATGAGGATTGGTCTATAGCAGGTGGAATGCCAGTAAATGATGCACCAGTGGCACCAAATGGTGGTGGAGGATTTCCTAATGTTACAATTGCACCTGGTATGAAGCTCGGTCAAAAAATATACAGACTTCGATATTTTTATACTACAGTGGAGGCGCAAAAACAAATGGCCATCTTTGGTCAGCTTATGCAAGGATCTATGCAAGTGGAAGAATTTAGTAATAAAATAAAAAAGCTTGGTAAACTTGCTGGAATGTCTCCCCAGCAACAAAGGGAGCAATTTATTCGTGGGTTATCTCCTATGAATCAATATAATTTACGTATGATGGCTAAATTTCATGATTCTCAGGACAACATTACAACAGCATTGGCAGAGGCGGAAAAATATACATTAGCTCAAGTGACCACGCCATCTTCTTTTCCAGTATTTCCAACACCCAATCCTCATGAAAAAAATAAACACTCGAGTGATATGACCCCCGTGAACCCTTCTAAGTCTCAGGAGATACAAGCTAATGATAACTCTGTTTCGCGAGATGATTTCAAAAAACTTTATGATATAGTGCTGGGTTTGAAGGAAACAATGGCTGGAGCAAAGCGGACTTTATCGAAAAAACCCGGCCCAGGGAAACGAAAAGCTGATGATCTTGCTGTAGACCGTTTTTTAGAGAGTTTACCGGTTGATACGAGTTTACCTGGAGAGGGGTATGATTATGACCCGGTTGAAGAATTGAGATTACAATTCGAGGAATTGGATATCAATCAAGCGAAAATAGCTAAAGCAATGAAATTGATACATGCCGTTGTTAAGAAATCATCCAAACATAGGTGCTCAAATTGCAACAGGACTGGGCATAATTCTCGTAAGTGTACTCGTAAGAAAAGGTCCAAGAGTAGATCCAAAAAAAGAGGCAGTGTTAATAAGGTTGCTGTAGATTCGGGTTCAGATACAAACTCTTCAGATAACGATTCTTCAGGTAACGATTCTTCAGATAATAACTCCGATTCTGGGGATTCCTCATCTGAAGTTGAATCTGATCATAGTTTTGATGTACACGTCTCTAAATCAAAAAAAAACAAGTAAAGCGAAAGAGTAAATCGGATAAATCATTATCTAAAAAGTCTGGTTCAAAGAAGAGACAGAGTCTCGAATCTCCGATTCAACGCTCTTCACAAAAAATACAAAAGAAATCAGGTATGATTATCGACTCACAAATTCGAAAAATTATTCTAGCTATGTTTAACGATCCAGAGGTTATAGAAACGATTAAAAACAATATTAATAATACGAATTTATCTATGACTCGAAGAGTCGCCCCTAAAGGGCCTGCAAAACCTGACTTTACTGCAAAGCAGGGCACTTCGTGCTTAAATTATCGAGAGCCGACCCCAGAAATACCCGAATCAGATGACGAAGAGGAGACGCTGAACGATCCTATGGAGATAGATTTTGTTCGAAGAAAGGAACCTACCACAAGCCTTGCAACTATACCAGTTAAAATCAAACGCTTAAAAATTCCAGCATTGGTACTCGATAGTGGGGCTGAACCTCCAATTACGTCAGAAGATATTGTTAAACGTGTAAATTGGCCGATTGATAAATCAGAAAAATATGATCTTAGTGGTGTTGCTACAGTTCCAACAGAATCTATCGGTATTGCTCGTAATTTCCCAATAACATTCCCTCCAGGTTTTACTATACGTGAAGATTTTGTAGTTGTACGTGTTCCTAAACCAACATTGATATTCCCAAACCCACTTCTCAAGAAATATAAATGCGCTATAGATTGGGGGAAAGATGAATTGAAAATTCCTTTCAATGGGAAGGATCACATTATTCCAGTAACTATGCATAAAGTCAAGAATAAGCTCGAAGTAAATTGCGCTACCGCATCTCAGAATGATAAGCCTTTGGTATCCGATCAAATTTCTCAAGAAGTTGATAGTAATGAGGGGGGTAATGAATCATTGGAGGAAGAATGGCACGCTCCTACGGATTTTAGCTTAGAATCTACCAATTCTACTTTAAAAAAAAATGCGTGAATTGTGAGAGGGCTATCAAAATCATTACCGAGCTTAATATTCGTAACAGACTTTTACAATCAAAATACGAAACTATGAATAAAGAGAAAACCGATTAAGAATTGCTGGTGATAGACACAGAGAGACTATTTAATATATGATCTGAACTTTCTATTCGTTTCTCTCCCTCATTTAATACCTTTTCAAGTTGGCTATCACTATTAGTGGATGGATCAGAAATTCGTACAGATTTGGACTTCGATCGCCTCTTTTTCGTCTGTTTATCTGGAATATCAGCAGAGCTATGCAAAGTTATTTTGGTGTCTTGCGATTGAGAATCGAGATGGAAATCATTATTTATATTTTGTCCAGGGATTTCAGTGTTTGGCAAGTAATCATTTACAAGTATAGATGGTTGAGATGAATGAGAGTATATCATTTGTTGTTTACGCTCCCGATTTTCAATATAATCTTCGGCTCGAACATAGGATATACGATATTTTTTTGCCATAGAATTTATAGCATCAGGTACTCTACCGGGTGATGTTTTAATATCTTTGATTGCCTCAACTGATAAAAATCTCGCATTAGCGCTATAATATTCTTTATGAATACGACCCATATCAGAAATTTTCTATTGTTTATAGCTATTAAAAATAAAGAAAAGTTTCGAAATGTTTCGAGATGTTTCGAAATGTTTGTATATGTTTCAAAATGTTTGTATATGTTTCAGAATATTTATTTTTTTTTAATATGTATAAACATTTGTACTAATTATTTATAATATCCACAAATTTCCATATATCATGGATAGATGTATAAGATATGTGATACTTTTTTAGCTAAAATCGATATTGCATTTTGCATACCTCTACTATTTATTATTTCACAAATGGTTTCAGGTAAAAGCTATGTTTTATTTAATCAAAATCTTTTAGATATTCTCTAATAATCAGAAATTTTATGATTTATCTTATTTCTATTACACATAGTTTAGCCAAAATATATGGCCAATGTGCAAGATAAAGAATCTCGTATTGTAAAAGTTATATCTGGATTAAATTCTCGTAATAAAAAATTACAAGACAGGTGCATAAAGCAAGATCAGGGGTTTGATCGTGAACGGAAAGGTTGGGAACAGGAGAGAAAAAAATGGAGTCAGACAGTAGATGAATCCAATACTGCGATTCAGAATTTACGTGCCCATGATCTGGAGCTTATTGCTGAGACTAAACGTCTGCAGATTAAAAATGCTAGCAAAGATATTTCTCTTGCAAGTTTTAAAGCCGATAACAATATAAATTCCAAGAAAATTAGATCACTTGAGTCTATGATCAAGATATTGGAAGGTAAGTTGAAATCGGCTCAGATGGATGTGCTTTCGGTTCAAAACGACTCACTAAAAAAAGATTCTGAGATATTATCCCTTAGATCCAAAATAGCTGAATTAGAAAATATAAAGAGCGAATTGGAATCGAAAGTTAATGAGCTTGAGTGTCTGAAATCGGAGGTTATATCAATACCCGTGGTTGGTGGAAACGACGAAAAAAATACGCTGTACGAGGAACAAAGTTCCATGACCAAGTCTGATGATATATCTGCAGTTATTGAACCTATCAAAAATCTCAGTCAATATTTTATACGTAAAAAAAATATGGATCAAGCTGGAAAAATCGATGGTAATATCTCGGATCATACTAGGCCTTTAAGCGCCTCAAAGAGGCATGACGAGATTACTGAACCATTAAAAGTCGATACTGAGATAAGCTCTAAGATAAATGAGGAAACTATCATTAGCGAAATTAGTAAAGATATATTACCAGTTCAAGAGATAAAGAATGTGAATCCACACCTTGCACAACGGGAAAATTATACCCCCTCTTTGATGTCACAGCTATCAGCATATATTTTTCTTATTATATTAATTATCGCAGTTATGTGGTTCGTGGTATTGAGACGTACATGGGGATTGAAGAGGAAAAGTGAGCAGTTGCAGGATGTGTGGGCTAGGTATTAGGAATTATCTATTTAAACTTGGATAATATTTATGTACGAAAAAAATATTATTAATAATATATAAGTATCTTAGTGGGTTGTGGTGATCTTAGCTAAGAATACTTAACAATATAGGTCAATGATATCATCGATGTCTGATGGGTCATCTTTTTTACTGCCATATGTGATTGATAATGCTTGAAGCCGGGTAATTTCAAGGCCAACCACCCTATGCAATGTATTCCGGAAATCTATTAATTCTCGACACTCTGATCCCAAATCATATAGAAGTATATATTGTTCCAGAATTGTAATTTTGGGTTTACGTTTTTGCGCCTGTGTAATTAATTTATATAACCCATTTCTATATTCGACATTTAGCTTAGACAATTCTAAAAGTAGATCTGATAATTTCAAACGAATGGAGTCTGCAATTTTATCTAATGCATTAAGATAATTATTATACCAAGTAGAAGCGCCTGAAGTAGAAGGCCTAGTTATACCCGCTTTGCTAATATTCATAGTAGAGTACAATTTTTCGGCATGTATAATGGCATCTTTCCATAAATGGGAGATGATGACTTCATCTTTTTTCGGAGCATCACGTAAATCTTTGATATAATTTTTGAGCCATTTTTTAGCCGACTTCTGTGACTCTTCATCTTTAATTTTTGCTATTTCATCTTCATCTAGACTCGGAGAGTCATTGCTCTGCAATATATCCTTAGCAATTTTTAATTTCTTCTCCTTAGATTTCTTTTTACGATCCAAGACTTTTGAGAGGAATTCAGGTGATGGTTGATATTTATCATCATAATTTATAAAATGGGCGCAGAGACCAAATAGACTTTCGATATAATAATCAATATTTATTTTCTTGTTGAACTTTTTTACCACATCTGGGTATTCCATACAGTCTCCTTTTTGTTGTGGTATTTTTTTCCCGCAGTTATCATAAATCTCCTCAGGTACTACTACAATGTAACTAATTCGTTCACCGGGTTTGGGGACTTTATATAGGTATTCGTTAGCGGGTAAACCCTTCTTTATAAGCTGTTGATTTTCCAATACTTCACGAGAATACTTAGCCCCCATTCGCGAAACAAACCGTTCTACAGGAATATTTCCCTGCTTACTTTCCTTTTTAGGCCTCCATATACATGTCTGAATGAATCCATCATAATTTAACTTGGAAAGCTTTTCCACATTTTCCCAAAGAACTTTTTCAACAATCTGGTGTATCGTCTCCTCATTACCGACTTTCAAAGTTCTATTCATAATTTCCTTACCTACATCACGGAAGAGCTTAGATTGACCTCTTTTTACAACGTCTACCCCTTTAATAAAAAGTTTACCTGGATTAAAATTTGGCTCTTTTTTATGTTCAAGACCATAATATTTTTTCTTTCCTGTAAACACTACGGGAAATAGGACCTCCTCATATGCCATTTTAAGGTAAGGTGTTCCTTTATCCTTTTCGAGCTCAGCATTTACTTCATCACGAAGCTTGGTTATTATTTCTATAGTCTTTTTTACCATTAGACGCCAATATTCTTCTTTTTGGATTCCATTCCCATTATTATAAAATATATCGTATTCTTGGAAATACTCTTCTGGACATACAAGATATAAGGAATCGGTATCCCCATATTTAATCTTGAATCCTAGTTTTTGAACAAGATCTGCAACAAATTTAATATTACGCTGTCCAGCTGAAGTGACTCCACCTGCTAGTTCAAGTAGATAGAATGGAGAGATATTATTACCCGCCTCACCATAAAATGTATTCATATATATCTTAAATGCATTTTGTTTGGAATTAATACAAGTGTATTCGAAACTTTTCTCATCCAATTCACGGAGACGTTCTTTCATCTCATTTCGTTTATTACGCAATTTTTCCAATACACTAGCGTAGAGTCCTTTTTCTTCAGATATATTATTATGGCAAACGGACCAAGCTTCTAAAGTTTGACCATTAAATGGGAACTCAATCCTGTGAAGTTTCTTTCCACTACGAAGTGCATCTATAGCTTCTTTACGGGATAGTATGATCTTATCAGGTGAAATATTATAAGCCATAATAAGACTTGGATACAGAGACGCAAAATCTAACCCAGTTACTGGACGTTTGTTTTCTAGACCTTTTATCGGCGTGAAGACATAAGCTCCCGGGAACTTACTACTTTCTGTATTTTCACGAGAAATCATACTACATAATATATTACGACTCCAAGCTTCAGATCCCAAAAGATTACATACCTTCATACCTCCTGCAAAATAATGAGCATCGAAAAGAGAAACATACGCAATAGATGATACCTCCCGATAATCATTAATTACATTATGCTTAACCATAAGCTCTTGGCATCGCAATGCGTCTATATTACAATAATTTGCAATTTCGCACATATTTTTAGCTGAAGTATCAGAAGGGTGGAGTATTGCATCTTCATATATTCTGTTCATAGTAGCTATTGACATATCAGCCTTACTACCCATCCCACAAATATCCAGATAATATTTAAGTGAACTTGCCTCTGATTTTGAATATATTTTTTTGAAGCAAGCACGAACATCAATAGGTACACATCCTGGAATTTTGAGATATTTCGAATAGAATTTCTCATCAGATATCTTTATCTCACTTTTCCGATATCTATATTTTAAGACTTCTTCAATGTTGGATGGCTCGGGTGACATATAAGGTTGCGGGAGAAACTCCTCCAGAAATCAATCGACAGAGTTTCGACAGGTTACACATTAATTGTTTATTAGAGTTTCGGCAGAGTTTCGCATTTGGGGTTTTCGCCAATCATCAGAGTTTCGACAGGTTACACATTAATTGTTCATTAGAGTTTTGACAGAGTTTCGACAGTCATTAAGAGGTTTCGCCCACAACCTTAGTGACATATGATTAAACATCCATTCAAGTATACCTAAACTTTTAGATTTTTCTATAATAAAAACCCAATCATATTGCGAATCATTAAAACCTATTTGTATATCTGGAGTTAAATTTTTCCAACATAATGCAAACGCCTTCAGTAGGTTGGTCTGATTCCCACATATTACTGTAATCCATCTGGGGTCTGGTTCTATTTCTATGTAAACTAAACATATTTGCTTTAATGGTTTTGGATCATCTTTCCAATGAACTGTTATACAGATCATAAACACTCGATCCTCATTATTTCTCGCATTAGGTACATCTCCCATTTTACGGCCACTGTATGTTTCTATATCCCATGTAAGAACAAGTGTGCGATCATATAAAGGAGCTTCAGGAACTGTTCGACCATTTAGTTTATTCTCTTCTAAAGACTGATAGTTATCTACAGATATGCGAAAATAATGGGAATAATGTGGTGAATTTGTATCAGAAATATAGTTATAGTCACTTAGTATCGCTCTCTCAGAAAGAGGTAACTTTTTTTCACGAGCTACTTTTCGGTAATAATGCACGTTGGTAATATCATCTGATGCTGTCTCAATGTCATGCTTACGAACTTCTTTTAAAATTCGTGTCCTATCATAATGATTCCATGTAATGATACGAATATACATCTTTTTCTCGGTATGATAACCACGAATTGGATATGCATAGACAATATTCATTCCAAACTTTGATTTGTCAATTTTTTCTGTCCCCGATATAATTTTCACCAATCTTGATTTGAATACAGATAAAGGTTTGCTATCAGGCACAGCGACATCGAAGAAAGGTTTGATACCTGTAATATCCACCCTAGCCTTTTGCCCATCAATCAAAGTGCCATAAATACGTAGAATATATGTCTGTATATTATTTACATATTCAGTGGCATCACTCACATCATTAGGCATGAAGAATATAGGCTGTTTATCGGATAAGATTTGTTGAAGTATAGCCGTTAACCTATTATCACATTTCGAAATGATATCATTGCGAGTTGGAATCCCAGCTAAAGTTTCCCCGCCCCGTACCCGATCACTTGTGCGTTTTGTTTGCTCATTTTTTATTTGTATGTATCAATCTTTGTTCTATTATATTAT
>CAUDNR010000703.1:0-13432 GCA_958430865.1 Entrophospora sp. SA101
AAGGAACAAAATTAATTATTTCGCAATAAAAGCTATTTGTTTGTTTGTTTATTGTTGTTTTTTGATTTTGGTATTAACGCATGGTTTCTATTCATAATACAGTCAGAACTCATTAAACCAAAGTCAATATTTTCAAAAAAAAAAAAACTTCAATTTAAAAAACCTTAATAAAATCGGCTTATTGAGGTAAATTTGATAGGTAGATAATAAAACAACATCGGCTTATCGTGTATATTCGGTTTATCAAAGCATTGTCTTAACAAGTTCTGGCTGTACGTTTTATTCGTTTTATTCGTTTTTATTCGAATTATTATTACTCGAATTATTTGTTTTATTCAAATAAATTTTATTTGAATAGAAAACCCTAACTGCTACTCAAGATTATGATATTATTTTAGCACAAAGAGCTTTAGAAATAAATAATTTGATTACAATATAAAAGAGTTATTGGTTTATTAAACTAAGCCAATAATTAACTAAAAAATAGGATTAATTATCTGATAAATATTGGCACTTTCAACATTTACTAATAGGCTTTTAGACTATATGATAAAAATACTAAGAATATTATTAACTTATCGGTATGCTAATACCTTGATTATCTTTTTAAAGAATAATCAGGTTCTGATATTTGCTGATACCCCATTACCCAATTTGGCATCATTCAACCAGTAAAAGAGAACCAATAGATTATATATAAGCAAAGAAAGATGGAACCCTAAATTAGAAACCATAACAGCTTGATAGCTTGATTGACACAGTGATGCAATCTTGGATTCCATGCAATTTTTTTATTGTATATTTTGAATATAATTAATCATACATCTTTAATAAAACAAACATGACTTAGCTATTTAATCATTTCCTTGTATGTGAATGCCACCATCCATCAAATATTCATGATGGTCATGATTACTATGCAATACATTTGATATCATCATTGACATAACAAACAATTGCATCACCCAGGTAGTAACAATACCAAGGCCATGCAAAAATGAAACTTTTAATAATGCATGTCTACCCAGATCTCTGGGATTCACAATAATAAATTATTCTTCCTGATTATCAATTATGGTTCCATATGAATAATAAATCTGATGTTGATCACAGGTGTCAGATTTAATAAAATTTCCTGTCACAAACATGCAGTCAGGTGCTTTCACACGCTTCATAACCGTGGATTTTTCTCCACAGTTGAAGCACCCCACATGTTGGTAGGCTTTGGACAAAACTTTCCCTATCTTCCTCTCAGACCAGGCTTGGCTGTCACCATATTGGCATTGATCACTGATAGCTGGTGCTTGTGTGATGATTGCTGCATGTTATTGCCATGCTAGCATAAAAGTTGATGTTAAGACTGGCTTGAAAAATTCTGCAACTCTGCAACTTGGGAGGTTGCAACCTGGATTGCTGCTTTGGATTTTCCCTGAATTCAGAGTTTTGAGTCCTGGGTTGTTGTAATTTTTATGAAAAGAAAAGTATTAATATTTAACAATTAATTATTTAATTGTTTATTTTGTTGAAAAAAATATACATTGATAGTGTACATTTTCTGTGCTTAATATCCATGTGGCCCTAAGTCTGGACAAAAGATCCCTTTCTATGAGTTTGGCTGGTATATCCCAAAGGCGTCCCCTGTCTTGCCAGTGGCATGCCTGCTCACCAACAACCTTACCCCCATTTACTAAAATAACAAGTTCAGTTGGTCAGATAAAAATTAAAGAGAAGCAGAAAATTTGGGAAAATGATTAATTTATAACATACCAAACAAAATCCAAACTATTTTATAACTTTTTCCTTGTCGGCCACATTGCTGACAAAGATGTATATAATCATGTGATAATTTTAACCTACAGGACAGAGAACTGATTGGGCAAAAACCCCTACCCAAAATTATAAATTGGTTAGTTAATATCAGAGAAACAGAGCATTTACTAAAATGATTATACAAAACAAACACTATTTTACAACTTCCCTCTTAACATCAGAGTCTGAATGCAATTTCAGGGCCACCAACCCTGCTCTGAATTGTGACCTCCTGTGCTTGAAATGAGTTGCAGGTTCTTGTTGCTTTGATGGATCTGGATATTTACATGGCACTACAATTCATCTGCAGAGTTGTGACTTGGTCACAGTGCCATCCTTGCCCTAGAGGTGGGATTGTTGCAAGCAACTTTTCATCCAACATGGCAGTGGCCATTTCTGGTCTGGAAGATTAGTGAAAGCATCATTGATGATTGATGCAGTCTTGGTAAATTCCAGGACCATGCTGCCCCCATCTGGAATTTGGTAGCATCATTGTATCCTTGGGCGTCGCAGGTCGGATTAGCCTTTTGTACACGAGGAATATGTGAGAATGACTGTAATGTGTTTAAGGTAGCATAGCATGTGTGCTTCAACGCCTGCTATTTTCCTGTAATCAAACATTGCATATCAAAATGTTTCTTTTTCAACAGTGTGCTGCCTTGACATCTTCTTGTGATTATATAGTAATATTAATATTATTAATATTATGGATTACGAAAAGCAAAATATTATCAATGAAAACCTTGTAATTACCCAACAATGATCTGCTCCACGTTTTGATTTCCAATTAAAATGTTTATATAAAATAAAAAATATCAATGCAATAAAAAAAGTACCTCTGGTTAGTTATTAACACTTCTTCTTTAGGAGACCCAAACCAAACCAAACCAAACAACAATGTTCACCTTGGACTCTCAAAAAATAAATTGTTTTTCCAAGTAAGGAAAAAAAAATCAATTCGCGTCTGTCCTACCAAAAAAAAAAACCAATAGGATAAACGTCAATTGTACCACAAAATTTTTTATTCAAAAAAATGTCTTCAAGAGGATCCAACAAAAGAACCAAACAAACCAATGTTGCAGAAGCAACAAGACCCGGGTAAGTGTTTTAAGGATGGTGGTGGTGGCTATTGCCCGCCACTCGTTGTCACTCTAGTTATAATGATAATAATGACTCGTCGTCACTCTAGTTCTATATATTAATATATATTAATAAAAAATAAAACCCGCGTTTCCGCGTCAATTTTAAAATTTAATATAGCGTAAATGAAAATGATAAAGAAAATGATAATGATGTAAGAGTATTTCAATAAATTAATATGACGCATAAAAAAATTTTTTATTCTTATATTAAATTAATGTTTGCAATATTCAATATTAAATTATTTTCTACAATCATTCTTTTTGAAAGTGGAAAATGAAAAAGATAATAGCGTTGGAAAAAGAAATCTCCATATTAAAACAACAACTAAATTTAAAAAATACAAGTAAAAAAAATTTTTTTCACTCATTTCTGGGTTTTTTTGGATGTTGCACCATTCATTCCATTGGCATCCTTTTACAGCGACAAACAAATCACCATCGAAACGACCACGTCTTGATTACACCACCTATGAAGCTGCGGAGATAAATTGTAAGCGTGTTGAGTTAATGCCAGCACCTTCTAATTTTTGTAAAGGCTCAACACGAGAAAATTCTACACTTAAAGATCTTATATTGAATTACCGACCATCTTGGCCAAACATTCCAGTTACATTACATCATCCTGTGTTTACTAAATTCATAGAGAAACTATCAACTATTGAAATTACAGATCATGACTGCAAGTCTATCATGGAACTTCTAAATAATATGTCAATGTCTTATTCAATTGAGGATGAGCGGAATGATATGTTTCGTAAATGGTTATCCAAGTACATTGGTTTACCCTCTGTTAAGCTCACACTGCCACAAACCACTCAATGTGCTGATGTTGGTATTACATATGATGTTAAGGATATCAAATATCTTCTTCTTCTTGGGGAGGGTAAGAATGAGATGGGAGAAGGTGGCGGATGTGCATATACACAAGCATGCGCATCATACACAAAATTTGTTGGTGCTAATCAAGATTGCAGAGTGCGTTATGGACTCAATCCAGCATTTATTGTTTATTTTGCTGGTCCAACACTTGGAATAGGAGGGGCAGTATTTGGGCATACTTTTATAATACATCCTCTTATGCATAGCCTCACTTTACTACCATCAGCACATGATGAAGGGAGCTTAATTCAAGTTGCATGTGCTTTCCATGCATTGAAAGACGGTATTTTGGAATTAATACAATATTATGACAAATCGAATCCAAGTTCTTTGGAAAATGTCAATCTTAAGGAAAACAGACCAATGATCTATCCTTGTTACAGATCTTTTACAATGAATAATATGGTTATTGATTTTGAGTACAAAAAACAGCTGCAAACTGAAAAACTTCTTTTTCTTGTAGATACAGTGACACAGTCAATGAATGTAACTGGACGAGATCAAGAAAATATTGTTGATTATGCTAACAATGAAAAAACATCGAAAAGAAAAAACGAGGACAATATTGTTACAACTAAGTTAATTATTAAATATACAAAACAGTATGGTGACGATGTTCATCAATTCTGTAGTAGAGTTGGAATCGCACCTAAGTTATTTGCAGTAAATGAACTTGCTGGAGGTTGGAAGATGATTATAATGGAATATCTCTCTCCGGAGAAATTCATTACAGTTTATGAGGCTCTGTCACCTCCTGACAAAACAAAAAGCGATAAATTTCTAGAATTGGCTAAGAATGCTATTAATTTACTGCATGGTGAAGGGTATGTCCATGGTGATGTTCGTACATCAAATCTGATGATTTCAAATGACAAGGACAGAATTATGATAGTAGATTTTGATTGGGCAGGACAAGAAGGTGTTGCAAAATATCCTTATATAATGAATATGAATGTACCTTGGTCACACGGAGTACAAAATGGTGGAATGATTAGAAAAGAACATGACTATAATTTTCTATGCAAATCAATTCACGATCGGTTTTAATATCTAAGACTTAGAAATGTAAAATTTTTTGCGATTGTATAATTTGTGTATTTTAACCATATCTGTGTATATTGTCAGATCACATTCAAGTTCAAAGATGATTTATTCATTTATTAATTTTATCTTTGTGTCAATACAATAAAATAATTTCTTCCAATCATTTATACTAAATCATAATAACAATTTCTGTGAATATACTTTCAAAACTATCTTTCATTATCATTAAACAATTCCTTGCTTAATTCATTAATGTCACTACACATGTAAACTCAATAAGTCGGCCAAAATTTTCACCCCATTTTCTTAATATTTAAGTAATTTAATTCGATAAATCGGTTTACTCGATAAGTCGGTCATATGAGCTCACCCCACATGACCGAATCAAATTTACATCGCGTTGATTTGCATTTATCAGTTATATTCTATCATATTACTTTTAATTTGAGTTGTACAACTTTAAATATTTGTTTAACATCACGTTGTTAAACGAACAAGTTTACAACTGAGAACGCAATGTGAGCTTTTGCTTTTTGTGTTACAAAACATGCATACCGTGCTACACGAGAACAAAAATTCATTTATTTTAAGTTGGGTTTGGGATTGCGTCTTCGATCAAGATAAAATTAAGCTTACAAATGCGCGCACTACGTTCAAACCATGAAATAATTTGTCATTATTATACAACGTGACCGTTCTGGTAACACAAAATTTAACCCACGCAATTGTTGATCG
This sequence comes from Entrophospora sp. SA101, assembly GCA_958430865.1. NCBI lineage: Eukaryota > Fungi > Glomeromycota > Glomeromycetes > Entrophosporales > Entrophosporaceae > Entrophospora > Entrophospora sp. SA101. Next base: position 5,610 of record CAUDNR010000703.1, read on the forward strand.
ACCAATTAAAATCGTGAATTTAAAAATAAAACATTTAATGTAGGTTTGATTCACTTTGTCAACAATCACTTCACGAACAATTGTTTCATTAACAAATTGTTCGATTTAAGAAGTTGGAAGCAATCATGCGACAAAACCTTTGAAATAGTCTAATAAATAAAATTGTACTACTCGAAAATGTATTTAAAGGGTTGGTTTTCGACTTGGTTGAAAAATAACTCTCTTCCTAACTCTTCTCTTGACCATATCTCTCGATATAATCGAAACAACCTTAACATAACGAATGTCGACGAAATGATTGTAAACGTGACCAATTTAAGATATACGATCAAGACAAAACATGAACGATGTATGAAAAAATCAAACAAATTCATTTAATATTACCCGGATCATCACCAACTGTATTTTTTTCGTCACACTTCAACAATTTTTTTTTGATTTATATATTTTTATTAATTATTATGCAAAAAGATTAAAAAAACGCGTTTTTACCAATCAGTACTTCACTGGAATTTGAATTAACCAATCAATTGTTTACGATCGAAAACTCGAGTTTTTTGCTCTTATGGTAATCCATTAATAGTCTAATGCGTATGTATTTTTGTGCGCGATAATAAATACAAACAAAAAATTTTTGATGATTGTTAAAAACATGTATAAAATAAACCTTTCACTCAAAGTTTTTTTTTTCATTCTTATCTGATATTAAATATTAATTAATTATCTCTTGTTAAATAATTACAATTATCTTTATTAACATTAAAAAGCAAAAATTCGTACAAAATCTTTCGCACATATACAAAAAAAAAAAAAATAATAATTCATTGATCCGCGTTCAATTTTATTTTTTGGCCCTATCTCATTCATTATTATTAATATTAAACATCAAACGAAAGAACAATGTCTAGTATATTGACCGCAATCGTGTTTGTCAAGTCCGTTAATGGCTCCAGAACCTTAAGCGGCACAGCTACAGCCAGATTGGATGATGATGAATATGTAGACACCCAATACAAGGCATTCAATGTGGACGAAGCAAATTTAATTGATGAAATTCAAGAAAACACCATCATGTTGTTTGCAGGAAAATACATATTCAACGAATCGCAATTATTTGTGAGTATTTTATCTATTTTTTTGTCTTGCTTTTTTAAATAACAATAATTAAAATAACATATTTCTTGTCACACACTCCAGGTCATAGTGAATAAATCAACCCTACTTGACCTGAAAACCATAGAAGACAAACCAACTATATACGATCTGCCAATTAGTCCTTTATATGGTGTCATAACTGCTCCGTGTGTAACACCTTCAAAAAATCAAAACGACAAACATTACTTCACTATGTCTCGAAGAACATACGACCCATTTAAAGGTGGATACACATCAATGGACATTCCATGTTTTTATGATCCTGATAATGGTCGTCACGGTGGTGTTCCCAATGCTACAAAAAACGGGAAACAAATTTTTACTGTAGCGGGCAAGGTTTTTCTGGGCAGAAAGCTTGTGCAAGTCCTTGCAAGCGAAATCGAGTGGACTTATCCGAATGTTGAAAATACCAACAACAACGATGAAAAGAAATCCCCGCGCAAAGCATTAAAATCCAAACACCTGGATTTTGAGGAACAATTCATGAGTTCCAACGGCAAGAGAAAGACCACGAATCACATCAGGGAGTAGGGCAAAAAAAGAAGAAGCATAGACCTTGATCCACAAGAAGAATCAAGCACAGCAAGGGCAACAAAACTGACACACACAATGAACGAAGTTGTCAGTAAGAATAAAGGTTGTACAGACGCAATTGAAAATTTATACAGCATTGAAAACGATGACGATGATAATGAAAACGAAACAGTGGTAAATGACAACAACGGTGATGAGAGTTGTGACACTGATTATTCTTTTTTTTTTCATTTCCATTTGTATTTTTTTTTTTTTTTTTCGCAATAAAAATTACGTATATCAAATTTTTTTTTCATTTCTACTTGTATTTTTTTCTTGTCAATAAAATTTATGTAGATCAAATTTTTTAAATAAAAAAAAAAAATTTTTTTGAAATCACCACCCAGTGAAAGCAAAAAATTTTTTCCCAAAAAATTAAGTTTAAAAAGTTTAAAAAACAGAGATTTTTCGGTTTCATTGCAATTGCAACGCATTGCTTGCAATTCAATTCAATGCAACTCAATTGCAATTGCAACCTGTATATGAAACGAAACATTTGCCGTACGACACAATTTTTGCTAAATATGGTGAAAACGTTGATCGCGCCAAAAGCCGAAAAAACCAAGTGCGGCTAAACGCAAAAGGAGACAATCGGCGAGAAACCTGCACGGAAGTCGCACAATTTGCGAGTTTTGGAAGGAGATCGTGACACGGCAAATGTTAAATCTTTTTTTTGTGTTAATTAGTTTTACAACGCAAATTATAGTACATAGGCAACCCCGTTAAACCGAAGGCAATTGTGCAGGAACTTTTCTTTGGATTAACGGGGTAATAAATTTAAAAATTTAGGATTTAGAATTTCCTTTATCCATTTTCTGACAGCGAATTGATTTAGATTCAATGATAAAAATAATCACTCTTTTTTAGAATTTCAGAAACAGTAGATTCACTAACATTATATTTAGATGCAAGCTGGTTATTTTTTATGTTTGGATCTTTATTTTTTTCAATGCATATTTCTATTTTTTGTGAGATTGTTATAGGTGTATGTTTTCTTTTTAATGCCCCAACTCCTTTTTCAGTAGATTTTTTTTTTCTCTTGTTTGCACTAGGGGAAAGTCTACCCTGGTTATTAAATTTTTGTACATATGCATGAAAATGAAATTTATGTGAACATATTCAAATTAGCCAATCAGAATTTCATATCCAAACGCCCCATCCCAAAATTTTAATTATAGATTCGCCTCTCAAATATTTCTTGTTTTTTGTCTAGTATTTTTTTGATTTGGTTATTTGAAAAATAAATAAATAAATAAAATCTAATTCACCGCTTGTTTTTGTCTATTCAATATATAAATAAATGTCATATATTTTATCATCCATTATGACAGGGGTGGCTATGTGCCGTGTGGAAGAATAAAATTATCTATTACAATTTATTAAAGAATGCAAAAAATAAAAAGGTTTATTTTGGCCTTGGTGGTTTGAGGTTGTGCGATTTTTTATCGGTCTAGAGACCACTTATTGCTGTACCATGCGTTCAAATTTCAAAAAAATATAGTGCAGGACATCTATAACGGTCAATGATTATCACATGATTTTAAAAGCTTATAACTCCTTATTAAAAAAATTAAAAAAAAAAATAAACCGATAAAATTAAAGCTAAAGACCTAAGCTTCATTTCCATCGGTTTACTTTTTCATTTTATTAGAAAAGTTTTGAGTTATAAGGCTTGAAAGTTAGAACATTTTATATATGTCTATATGTAAATTGTAAAATTTCGGAATGATATTCCCTTGTGGTTTCCTAAAAGGTTGATGATCGGCTTAAAAATTTTCCGTGATACAGACAATCTTTCCAATAAAAGGAATATGATTACTTAAATTAGAAAGATCTTCTAAAATTTTAAGTTTCGGACTATTGACCATTATAGATGTCCTGCACTGTATCAATTTCAGGCCATTATTATTATGGGTTTGTAAAACTGTAAAAAATCTATAGTGCAGGATATCTATAATGGTCAATGATTATCACATGATTTTAAAAGCTTATAACTCCTTATTAAAAAAATTAAAAAAAAAATAAACTGATAAAATTAAAGCTAAAGACCTAAGCTTCATTTCCATCAGTTTACTTTTTCATTTTATTAGAAAAGTTTTGAGTTATAAGGCTTGAAAGTTAGAACATTTTATATATGTCTATATGTAAATTGTAAAATTTCGGAATGATATTCCCTTGTGGTTTCCTAAAAGGTTGATGATCGGCTTAAAAATTTTCCGTGATACAGACAATCTTTCCAATAAAAGGAATATGATTACTTAAATTAGAAAGATCTTCTAAAATTTTAAGTTTCGGACTATTGACCATTATAGATGTCCTGCACTGTATCAATTTCATGATTCATTCAAAAAAGGATCTTCTCGTGATTTTGATCTTTGGTTTTAAAATTTTAAAAAAATTATTTTCGCATTTGACAATTGGCAGAGTTTTGGCAGTTATTAAGAGGTTTCAGCAAGCAACCTTATTCTAAAGATTGCAAAATAGAAAGTTTTTTTCAATTTCATAAAAAAAATTGCCTTAGTGGTTTGAATATACATGGGATGGTTTTGCCAAAAATGTAATACGTAATACGTAATACATAATTACGAAATTATTTACGTAATTAATTATGTAATTACGTTTTTAAAGAATGAAAGTGGTAATTAATTATGTCAATTACGAATTACATATTTACGGTAATTAGCTAATTACCATCTCATGTATGGGTTTGAAGTTGCATGATTTTTTTGATGTCTTTAAATGATCCACACCATACTAAAACTACAATAAATAATTTCTTTGAGAAATCTCTTCATCACATTATAATTAGAGATCTGTGTTCTGAGACTACTTTTTTAAAAGGTAGGACAGTAAGTGAAAATTTGTGCAAAATTTAGGAGGTCTTTAAGACATCCAACTATGGTGGGCGTTGGGTATTGATTATTTCTAAATTATCAATCCCCTTGTCGATCTAATCAGTCCTGATGAAAGAAAAAAAATTTTTAGAAGAAATTTTCTTTGAATTTAGGCAAGTAATAAAAATAAACAAGTTATTATTTCAAAATAAATTAATTTAATAAAAAATTGAAATGTTGCGTGCGTGGTTTTCATTGGTTAATTTCACTTGACAAATGATCGGATTTTTATCTATGCTACAAAACAATCTATATTAATATTGAATAATATTTTTTATGTAATAATAAAAATTTTTTTATTTCAGATTCTCTCTATAACGGACAAATTTCCTGGTACTGGTCCCAATGATCCTAATAAATAACGCATTTGTTGATCAAGTAATTCTAATTCTTTTAATTCTTTTGTGCTTTTTTTTAAAAAATGCCTAAAGAAAGTAAAAAAAGAAAAGCAGAAAAATCCTGGGAAGATGTCGCCAGGTAACTGTTTATCAAAAGAATGGTGGTGGTGGTTATCACCACTCGTCATCACTCTAGTTAATATATAAGAATATTGTCATCATATGATGAAGAGGAAGAACAAAGAGAGGAGGTAAATATAAAACTTAAATTGTTGGTTTATTTCTTTTATTAAACAAGAAAATTCTTATTTGCATATTAAGAAGAGAACTTTTATTTGTAGAAACCATAGCCTCTCATATTCTTCATTTAAGAAAATTGTAGTCTAGATGTAACACCTGGACTATGTTTCAAAAGTGATGCGCTGCATGAAATGCAAGAGGTGTGTCTTTTCCTTTTTAACTAATTGAATGATTTTTTATAGACATTAATAATTTTTAAAACAATTAATAGAAACACACGTTTAAGATTCTTGCTAAGAGATGCGTACAGTCAAACCTTGATAAACCGAACTAACATAAACCGATTTTCACTTTATAACAATGCAAAATTGGTTAACCAAATCATATATAATAAAAATTATCTCGTTAAGCTGAATTTTATTATAATTTCTACTTTACTTGATAAACCGGACTTAATGGTTTGTGCAAAATAATAAAAATATAACTTTCTAAGCCGAATGTGATCATAAACTGGTTTTAAAATTCGTCTTATAATGATAAAATTCGGTTTAAAAATGGTCAATCACCCAACAACCAAGTTTAGTTAAGATGATTATTACTAAATTAGGCTTTTAACCCTTTACGCTGCCAGCCCTGTTTGTATCATAAACTGAATTTTGATAAGCCAATCCTATTTTTGTGATTCCCAAAAGTTCAGCTTATCGAGGTTTGACTGTATGTATAAAGTTAATACTAAAAAATTGGTAGTTAATAGAAACACATTTAAGATTCCTGCTAAGTGATATGTATGTATAAAGTTTAATATTAAAAAATTGGTAATTAAAAAAACATTTATTAATCATTTTCTTTTGATCAATTATTATTTCAGCGGATTGTGTGCTAAGCATGCAGGAAGAGATACAGTGTTGGCAAATCAAATGGTCCATTGAGAACAGATAGGGTCCATTGCCATTAAACATGGTTAAGGTGTTACACTAATGGATCCAATGGACCATCAATGGACCGCGCATTTGCCAACCCTGGAGAGATATGATAAAAGTCAAAGATCTAATTTTTGTAAATCACTTCTGTGAAAGAGTAACAATTGAAGTGAATTTATTGGAATAACAAGTTTAATAATGATGATGATAACTTGATGAATATCAATAGTAATAATAATTTATATAATTTTAACTTTCCATTAGCATAAATGAAATTTCATCTCATAAGTTTTGTTATTAAATAGACATTAAAATTTATTGAATATTAAATTATTGATTATTATAAACTTTTATCAAAATTATCATTAAATTAAATAAATATCATTTAATGGCCACTTGAAATTAAACTTTTAATTAATTATTTACAAATTAATAATAACTTGGCAAAGAAAGAAATATTATTACTAAATTAACAAATTTAGTGCAGGATGAAAGACAAAAGGAATTGGAATTGTCTAAAAAAAAGTAATATTTGGTCATTGAGACAATGGTTGTTAATTAGCAACATATATTTTAGGATAATCAAAAGACAATTATTATTTATTTTGAAATATAAGGAACAATTTTTCACCTTGTTCTTTTTTTAAAATACTATAATTCTTGGGTTCCATAGTAGATGAGTTTCATATTAACTATTTTTATATATGGATAGTTCTATATATCACTTAACAAATGGAACATTATAAAACTAATTGTGATGATAATGACTAAATTTTGATCCCTGTAATTCTTGGTAATACAAATGTTCACTTTGTCTGGTTTTGTTGCAGTATGCCCCATATATGGTTTTTTAAAGGTATCAACAAAAACTGATTTATAGGAATCTAAAGGAGTTCATTAAAAAATAATAATTCATTTTCTTAATGTTTGTATTATATATATACATATATATATACACACACACACACTACCCAGGCAAAAGTTTGTGAATGATTTTTTTGTTAATTACACAAAATGCTACATAATAACAACACATAAAATTTTAACATTATACAACCTATGTTCTTGTTCGCTTTTGTATAAAATTTGATGTATTTTGTATTTCTAGTACTTTATTAATTAAAAAAAAAAAAAATTTTTGATTAAATTTTAAAATGTTTACAGTTTCTCAAAAATTCTCATAATAAAAATATTTAAAATTATATCATATAAAAAGCTATAATTTTGTGAATAAATTATATGATTCTAAATACTTTAATGCATCTAAATTTTATTTCTTTATTATTTTTTTCTAAAATCATGATTTGCAAAAAAATTCAATTTTAACTTTTTGATGATCTTTCAAAAAAAAGTATTTCGTTTTTTTTAATTAATAAAGTACTAGAAATACAAAATACATCAAATTTTATACAAAAACGAACAAGAACATAGGCCATATAATGTTAAAATTTTATGTGTTGTTATTATGTAGCATTTTGCGTAATTAACAAAAAACATCATTCACAAACTTTTGTATGGGTAGTGTGTGTGTATATATATTTTTGAACTTATCAATTACAAATGCCTGATTAATAATTGATTCTGCATTTTGATTTACATTAATATTAGCATGTAACCTGCTGTGAAAATTTTCAACATAATATTCATTGAAATTAACAAGATGATTCTCCAATACATTTGCAAAAGGATTTTGATTTTCTTCC
>CAUDNR010000705.1:7912-26050 GCA_958430865.1 Entrophospora sp. SA101
ATGGTGCCATATGATGTACCTGTTGAAACTATGGATATGATTTATAGATTTATTGGAATCCATGATGATATAATAGCTAATTTTACTTCAAGTATTGGTATAAAGGTAATTAATTTATTAATATATTCATATACAATTATAAGGAACTTTTATTGTGGAAACAGTCAACATAAATTTTTTACAAAATTTACTAATATAATTTTCCTTTTTTTAGGAGCAACCAAATGTGCAAGGTGATTACGATAATGGAGAAGATAGTGATAATAAAAATAATGAACACAATCAAGATTCAGACGAACAGCGTCAATCGTAAGAATTTAATTTTTTGTGTAATAAATATACATATATTGTATATGTAAATATAATGATAGCAATTAAAACGAAAATGAAAGTAATCTATCTAATAAATAATAAATAATCTTTATTTATTTATTATTTATTATCATTTTATATAGTCATGGAACAATCGTGCTTATTATTTTAATAGTTGGTATAATTTTGATACTTATTTGGAATTACCGAGGGAAAATATTTAATCGTAGAAAAAGTTTGGCAAATCAAAAGATGGTGTTGGATCTTGAAAACAATGAGTTGTAAGTCAAGCAACTAACTATAATAATTTTATTTTTTAAAACTTTAATTATTAAATAATTATATTTTTTGCAGGGATAATTTAGCTAAAGAAGCTACATTGTTCCAAACAGATGATATTGATCATTTTGGAGATAGTGAAAATGAAGAAGATGAAAATACCGCTATAGTTGATAAAAAAGAAGAAGAAGAAGAAGACGACGACGACAAGAATTCTAGTAAAAATAATTTGTTTGTTTAATTTATTTTGAGACGCAATAATAGATTTTGTATATTGTAAAATCTTTTCAGGAGCGAAATGAAAATTGTAGAAACTCAAAAAATATTTATTTTTTTTTTTGTAAAAAATTTTAGAATTAAAAGAATAATTGAATAAATTTAATAATAATATAATAATAATAATTAATAATAATAATAATAATATTAACAATAATAAAAATCAATCGAGCATCCAGCCATTCATTCAATTCAATTTGATTGGTTTGATTGATCAACAACATCATCGTCGTCGTCGCCGTTCATATCAATCAATCAATCATTTGTTTTTGTCATTTTTGTCTTATTTGAATGATTATCATTATTTTTTATTGAAAATTTTCCTGTTGTAAATTTTACATTCAAATCGATTGTAATTTCATTCTATTCTCCTAATACTAAGTTTAAGTTACTTGCTGACTTCATTACAAAGACTGTATTATCTCTAAATTTGGTTAATTTAGAAAATTTTGTAGTGCGGACCAAGGTTGGCAAATTGACCGGTCCATTGCTATTAATAAATTACTAAATATGCTAAAATGGTACACTAATGGATCCGATGGACCACACATTTGCCAACCCTGATGCGGTCCCTATTTTTTATAATTCATTGCATCCTCCACATTACGGTGCGGATCATCTATAATAATCAATTAATAACAAAATAAAAAAGTTAACTGACAAATTTTATTGCTAATTTGAACCTTGGCATTTCGAAAATTCCCAAATTTTATTATAATAATATCTTTTTGATGAGAAAAAACCTCAATGTTTTTAAAAAGTTAAAATTAAAAAATCTACAATTAATATAATTAATAATTTTACCACGTTCGTTATTAAGAAGAATTAGTTGCTCTTCATAATTATTAGTATTATTGGATACATCCATACCTTCAACGTGTTCCGCAAATCTTCTTTGCCTATGACGATCCATTAGTATTAGGTCAAATTCACGAACACGCAATTTAGCTTCTTCTGCTCTACGTTTATCTCTTTCAACTTTTAAAGTTAAAATAATTTTTGATGGATCAGGTTGTGTTTCAAATTGTGATAATATTTCTTGCAAATCGAAATTACTTGTCAAAATGTCTCAGTTAGGATTAATTAAAATTGCAGGAATATTTGGAGGAGTAGTAAAGAAGGGTGAAGCTATTGATGCAACATTATTTGTTCTGGTAGTGGTCGCGGTTGCATTTTGTACACATTGCGTTGAGGTCAAAGGAGAGGATGGACCATCTAAAGACGAAGCCATTATCAAAGATTTGATATGTATTGTCTGTTATTATGATCTAGAGTTTGTAGATTGATTGTTGTTGCGGTTGTGATTGTGATTTATAGCGATTGTTTTGTGTGCCAGAATTTGACGTTGAAGGAGCAATAGAGGAATTCTGTAAAGTTATGTAAATGAGTATTTTAAGATTAAATTTTCATCAGAAGAGGTCACAAACTGATAAGGATGGTGATTTTTGCATAAAAATATGGATCGAAAACATCACTATTAGTCATATCGTGAAGTCTATCTCAAAGTTTAAAAAATAGATTTTTTTGTTTTGCTTTTTAGACTAGCTATTTGTACTGAATTTTTCAAATTAACTATTAACAACTATTATACAACATACAGTAAAATAAAGGTATTTTTTATTAAATAAACTTTTTAATTTTGGTAATGCAATTTCCCTGAATAAAATGCTATTGATCACATTATTTGTACTAAGTTCAAAAGAAAAAATTTCTTTGACATTCATTTGTTAGAGAAATTTCAAGTGATATATGTAAATATGGTAAAAAAGAAGCAATTACGGTTGAAGTTGGCTCAATCAATGGATAAATTTTCAAGTTTAGACATTAGAGATGATAATGATGAAGATTTAAATTCGAGTCTACAGGAAGTTGATTTATTGAACGATTTAGATAATAATCAACTACAAATTTAAAATTTTTATGACAATTGATATGCTTCACTATTAGCGTTGGTTTCCAGAACTAGAGAGTTTCGCAACTGTGCAAAAGTCAAATGGTTTCGCTGTAAGTTTTGATCACTGACTTTTGATTTAGTTTTGACACATAAATTTTAATTTTTGTTTTGACTTTCGTCTCTTCAAAATAATTTTGGCAACGAACACTATTTACTACATAACCAAAGAGCACCCAATTGGACTTATATATTTTAAAAAAAATCATTCATAGTAGATATTAAAAACGCTTCAGATGGATCAAATTTACAGAATACTCTTAATTAGTTATATTTAACAAATAATTCAGATACATACAATCAACCAAAATCAAGACTGCAGATAAATTCTTTTATCAAAAATAATAATTATTGCTTTTAAAATTTTTTAATTTATTAATTAATAGTGTTCCATGTCGCAATCCAAAAAAAGGAAACCAAAGTGGTCGCAAAGGTGGTTGCAACCAGGTGTCACAAACCATTTTTATATGTCGCAAATATGGTTGCAACCATCACCAAGAATTGCGACCAGCATCTATATTAATTAACCATGGAATTATTACAGATTACGGAATTCCATGTATTTCAAAAAAAGAATTTAGTAAAATTCTTGGCATTTTTTCTCACAATTCATCTAATAGCTTTCACTTTTATATTAGTCAACCTATTACAAATATAAATACAATTAGTTATGTGTCTATTATTGTATTTTTGCAGTTAGTGGTAATTTGCTTTCAGGGCAGATGGTCATATTTCCAGGGCAGAATTCAGTTTGAACTTTATTAGTAATGAAATTTATGCAAATATATTAATTAATAGGTCTTTTCGATAGGAAACAAGAATATCTCACATGTAGCTTAGGGACTGTACCCACTTTACGAATTCAATTAATGCGACTTATTTTTTGATTGAATGGATGGTTGCATATTGATTAAATAGTCGTCGATGAGAGGATTTTTAACCAGCAAAAATGTTGTACACGAGGAACTCAAAATTGCTTTTTTCACAGGATGATCCGTTTCTATTGAAAAGACCCATGTTAATAACAATACTACTTTTCCAACTCCGCTTGCAAAATATGGTCACACAAAGTTTCTTGTAGATCACACGATACTGTATATTTTTAAGTAGCCCATTTTTTATTGTTAAAAATAAGCATTACTAGTGCCAAATTTTGTAGTGGAGGATAGGTGACCGCAAACGCTATGATTAGAAAGTACTAGTACACTAAAAAAGAGCGGGACCGCAACATTTCAGCTTTCGAGATTCATAATAGTCGGACGACATTTCACAATCGCAGATTTTAATACACAGTGAATCTCAATTTAGCGGATAAGTTTGGCCCAAGAAATTTATCCGCTAAATCGAAATATCCGTAAAAACGAGAAATTTGGAATTAGTGGATTTTATATTAAAAATCATGTGACATCAGTTACATAAAAATCTTATTTATTTATAATTAACAAATTTTACAATATATATGTAAATAATAAAATAATAATATTATAAATGACAAAAAAAATAAATTTATTTTTATTCTAGCATATAATATTCTTCAATCCTTGTTTGTATATACTCTTTCTTGAGAATTTTTGTAAGAAATTTCCCTTTTTAATTTATTGACATTTCTAATTATTTGGAAATCAATTTCCAAATTTTTTTGTTGTACATACTTGAGTGCAGTTTCCAAACCTTTTATAGCTTCTGTGCTAGTGATTGTCGGTTCAGGTTTGTCCATTGTATCATTGTTATCTTCGTCTTCATGTGCTGATTGTCCTCTTACAATACTCACAATTTCTTGTTCTGTTATTTCCTCCTGAACAGCAAGATTCTGATCAATAGTAATAAATTCATTTGCATCTAGATGATTTGTAAAGGGAAGTTGATTGATTAAATCATTTATCTCACTTAATTCTGATTAATTATTTGAATTTTCAACTATTGAATCAGTTGGACTTTGATTATTATTGACTATCATGGTTTTCGCCCAACTGTTTCTAATTGTTCCAACTGTTACTTGTTCCCAAGCTTTAGAAGTAAAATTAATTGCATCAAAAATATTGATTTGAGGTACTTCATTATTATTATTCTCTGATTCTTCATAAGCTTTTATTCTATTTTGACAAAGCAATTTTCTATATTTTGACTACAAAAAAAAATTTTGAAAATTAATTCATTTAAATGTGAACATTAATTAAAAATTTATTTAATCACCTTTAAGCTATAGATTATTCCTTGATCTAAAGGCTGTAGAATAGATGTGGTGTTAGGAGGTAAAAAATGAATTCGTATATTTGATAAAGTAGGTACATTTTCTGTGTTATGAGAACTAGCATTATCTAAAAGCAAGATTATTTTTCTATTCTTTCGAATCATTATATTATTGAACCTTTCTAAATAGTGTTTAAAAATACTTCTTTGCATCCATGCCTTAGCATTCCAGTAATACCACACGGGAAGTGTATTTTTGGAAATACCTCTCAAACATTTTGGATTTTCAGATTTATGGATGAAAAGTGCAGGAAGTTTTTCACCAGTTAAACTACAAGTAAGCATGGCAGTTATACAATCTTTAGGGCGTTTTTTCCCCATAACTGGTGTATGAGCAATTGTCCTATTAGGTTCTAGTTTCCAGAATATTGCAGTCTCATCACAATTCCATATATCTTCGGGATTATATTCTTGTAAGGTTTCTTGAAGTTGAAGGCGCATAGCAGCAATTTCATGATTGGGTGCACTCAATGATTCACCTCTTTTTTTGTAACTATGTAAATTATTTCTATTTTTAAAATTGTTTAACCATCCTATAGAAGCATTGAAATCACTAATTCCAAAAAGATTAGCAAATTCTTTTGCCTTTTCTTGAATAATAGGGCCACTGAATGTTAAATTTCTAACCAAAAGTTGATCAACCCAGATCCTTGTTGCTTCTTCAATATCAGGATAACCAATTTTTTTATTTCTATATAGATTGTTATTATTTAAACTTTCATCATAATCTAACCATTGAGGAGATTGACTCAATATATCGGAAACAGACTGTACAGATATTCCAAATTCATGGGCCAATTCAACACCTTTAATGCTTGGATTATTCTTTTTTTTTTCACATAATTCTTTTTTTTGTGCTTTGGTCAGTATTTTTCTTGTTTTCTACATAGTTTAAAATAATGATTAATTATAATGAATCATTTTATTCACAATTTAAATCTTATTTATATTACTTTAGATTGGTTTGAATTTTCTTCTGATCTGTTTTGTGAGTACATATTTTCAACTTTATTATTAAAAGTATAGTTGTTTTATTTTTAAATTGATAAAGTTTTTTTTTTGATTATAGACAAAGGTGGATATTTCCTTCCCTTTATATAAGAAAAAATTTTCCTATTGATTAAATCATAAGTTTTATTTTCACGAATCAATTATACAAGCCATAAATTTTAACTTTACAAATCATAAGTTTTATTTTACATTTAATTATTTTTAATTATAATAATAAGCTATTGTTTCTATTTTTTCCAAAAATATTGACGCTTAAAATCATAATTTTTTTATTTATTTAATCATATGAATCATGTTATATTATCGTATGTTATTATCATACGTTACTAATACGTTATTTTTTTAAATTTTCTAAACGGTAATGATCATCATTATCCGTTATATCGAAATAAATTTGTTAATGTACGACATTAAAAGGTTTAAAAAAATATCCGGTATACCGAATATATATAAAAATCCGCTAAATCTGTTAAATCAAGATAAAATAACTATAAAAAAATTCTGTTCCGAAATTTTATCCGTTAAACCCCTAAATCCGCTAAATCGAAATCCGCTAAATCGAATTTCACTGTGTATAATATTAAGAATGTAATAATCAGCAATACATCCACAATTTAATCTAACATATTCCTAGCTATTTCTTGGCAATGACACTATCAATATGTCATTTCCTTTTATTTCTTTATATGCTAAAATCATAAATATTGTAAAAGGACAAAGTGAAGTTCATTACAATGAAACAAATGAAACAAATGAACCTGAGCTGATGATCATTAATATAGAAGCTATAAAAGCTCCAGAAACTATACTTAAATATGTACAACAAAAAATTTTAGATATTGGTTTTCAAGTAATTAGAAATGTCAAAAGATTAAAAAGTGAAATTTCTTACAAAATTCTCAAGAACAAGTGCAAACAAGAATGGAAGATTATTATAATGTCAATGTTTTAAGTGAATGAATTGTTTTTTTTAATTTTTTTACCAACTGTATTTTTATTATCATCATTATTATTTGCATTCATATTATTAAAAATAAAATTGATTTTTTACGTAACATGTATTGTATGATTTAATCAAAAATTCAATTTTTTATGGATATTTTGGTATTATGGATGACTCGGTATAGTGGATAAATTTCTTGGAACAAACATATCCGTTATACTGAGACTTGCTGTGTATTCCATTTTTGCAATGAACAGCAATAGCCTCAATAATTTTGTTTCTTTAGCATTAATGATTGAATCAATCATCCCCAATAAGTTTAATCTTTTAACAAATATTGTTAGCTTTTTCCACTTTTAAAGCAAAAAAGTACTAAAATAATTTATATACTTAATGTACCCTTATAAAAAGGATATAAGTATATTAAATAAATAAATAAAAAAAGGAACAAGCAAGCAAATCATGAAAAACATAATAAATGAACAACAACAAGCAAATAAATGAAATTGAAACATTTAAAAAGCAATTAGTTGATAAAGAGGAAGAACTAAAACTAAAAATTTGACATGTGACAGGTCAACCTAGTGAAGACAGTTATTCTTCTGGTCATCAATGATACAAAAGACTAAATAAAAAATGAATGGATGAAGGCAAGTTAAGAATGGCAGTAGATCCTAATGAAACTAGAGAATGAGCTAAAAATTGTAAAAGAGTTTGATTTGACAGTATCACTATTGAAGAGATGTTAGAAGGGTTTATTGATTATTCGAAAGGTTTAGCAACAAATTGTTCTAGTCATATTGCAGAGTCAAGCAGAAGAGGTTGTCAACTTTATGATCAAAGAAAAGAATTCAAAAAGAGAATTGAAGGGTTTGAGAAGTATAAGGAGCAAGTTGAAAATTTGGAAACAAAACTTACAGAAATTTTATCAGTTTGACATAAGGAACAGGAAGAAATTAATACTATTTCTTGAGAAGACCAATTTCATTACTGAGACTTGGAAGATTTAAAAGAATTATCAGGCATAACAAAGAAGGAATTAAATAAGGTTGTCTTTGAAGTCATTGAGAAATTAGAACAAAGTGCTAAAGACTTAGCTGAAGCAATAAATACAGCTGAAGCATGAAAAAATTGACAAAAAGGTCTTTTGAATGATGAAATCAAAGAAAAATTGCTAATGCTCCAAAAGTCTGATAAAATGCTTGAAGAGGAAATAACAAAGAATGCAAAATTTAAAAAGAATTAGCCCAAATGATTGGAGATTTGAGGATGAAGCAAAAGAAAAAGAAGAATTAAAAACACAACTATATTTGGAAAGAAAACCCTTACCCTCTCTTCCTAAAGAAGTAGAAAGTAGGACTTTAAATAAACAAAGCATTTTCAAGCAATTAAAAACAAAAACAAAAGCCAAGGTTCAGCAGTTGCAGAAATTAATCAAAAGAGAGAAGTTTCACAGTCAAGCAATTGTCACTAAAATAGAAGTTCTAGTTAAGTAGTCATGAGAGAACTGCTTTACACAATCTTAGATTTAGAAGAATGACACAGCAGTAATTCTACTTGTGTTTTCTGCCTTGGTTTGAAAAAAGCAGTTTGTCAAATCAGAACATGAAGCAAAGCAACTGGTGAAATGGTTGAAAGTGAGAAGGCTTGTGAAAACTGTAAAGAGAAGTTTGAAAATGATGAATTGCCTAAGTGTGATTGTGGAAGGCTAAAGACTAGATATACTTGTGATTGCATAGAAGAGGAAAATGAAAAAGAACTTCCTCTTTTACCTCATCAAAATGGAGGAATGGCACTTTTTTATAAACAGCAAATAAATGGCTTGCAAGAAAAGGAAAGACAGTTAGAAGAGGAAGTGGATACTTGGAAGCCTTAGAAGTGGCTGAGGATTGGCATAAAAGTCAGAAACAGAAATTATTAGATTGAATTAAGCAATTAGAAGAAGAAAATAAACAACTAAAAGAATTAACTCTGCAAGAATTAATAAAAGAAATCAATGAGTTTAAACCTCAATTAACTCAATTACAACAACAAAATGGTCAATTAATTGCTCAAATTGAAGTTAAAGAAACTAAAAAATGACCTTGATTGAAAATAAAAGGTAATTAAAAATTAACAAAGTTGAAAAAAAAGCAATCATTTGTTTTAGTTTTTTATTCTGCCAGTTTTCTTTTTTTTCTTGATTCTTTACTAGAATTCTCTAATACTCTTTTGAAAACTCTTTCCTCTTGATAAATTTCATAGGTAATCTTTTCTTTGTCTAAATATGTTTGCAAAGATTTGGTATCTGCTAATTTAAAAATGTAAGGAGCAATTTTTTCACTTTGTTCCTTTTTCAAAATACTTCTAATGGTGCTGTAATTCTTTGGTTCCATAGTAGATCTGGTATAAATGAGTTTCATATTAACTATTTTTGTCTAGATGAATATCAAGTTCACATTAATATTAAGCATGTTATCTGAAATTGGCTCTCTTAATAAATGATTGCTGCCTAATTCGAAATGCCAAAATAGTTTTTCATAGATGCTGAAATTAATCTTATTAGTTGCCGAAATTATATCTGAAATTATTTGAACACTTTTACTAAATAGTCGAAATTCTGGGTAGTATTTTATGCCTATAGATATAAAGAATATTGTAAATCCGAAATTGCTTGCCAAAATTGTTTTTTTCAAAATCCATTTCGGCTAACATCCTTAGTTCACATTACATTGTTAAACAAACAATATTGATCCCTGAAATTTGTGGTAATACCAATTACAATGTTCACTTTGTCTGGTTTTGTTTCAGTATGCCCCATATAAAAAAAGAGATTAACAGTTAACTAAAGTAATTACTAGTTGCAATGATTTCAACTACCATTATTTTTAATAAATATAGTAAAGATGATCTTGAGAGGCCTTGGTGAGGTAATAGATGTTATGATGGCACCAGGGTCTGTCCCCGAAAAAACAACTTTCTGCTGTGAAGAAAGATGCCCATGATTGCTGAACTAGAGTGACAACCATTCTTTTTTAAATAAAACTAGAATAATGACAAGTGGCAATAACCACCATCATTTTTATGATAAGCACTTATCATTAACAATGGCACCATGATCATTTTTTTGTTTTTTTCTTTTGTTTCCAGAAGACATTGTTTTTTAGAAATGTTAGTTGATCAACAAACACATATATACACATTAATTATTTATGTATGGAGCCCTGTTGTTTTGGGGGGACAGATGCAAATTGATTTTTTTTTTTGGAAAACAATTTATTCTTTGACAGAGTCCAAGATGACAAAATGTGGTTTTCCTAAAGAAGATGTGTTAATGACAGAGGTAACTATTTTTTATTTGTATTGATATGTGCCTTTTATTTTATATAAATGTATATTATTGAAATCAAAACACATACAGGACTTGCTGGATAATTATAAGATCCTTATCAAAATGGTAAACAATAGGTATTTTGCTCTGCATAATCAATATAAATATTATTATAATTAAAGGCAGTACATCATTGAAAATGAAACATTTTAAATATGAAACATTTTGATATGCGATGTTTAATTATCAGGAATTTACAGACAGTAGGACGCAATATATATATATTGCGTCCTACTTACGTTAGACTGTTACCTACTTATGATTAGACTGTTACCTACTTATTAGCTGTGACGTGAGTTTTGCATTTGCCTCGTCATTCGAGTGACGTGAATTTTGCATTTGCCACGTCATTCGAGTGACCGTTTTCCATTACAATAAATAACTGTGGTAGGTTATGTCACCATGACGAACGTTTTGCGTTTGCCTCGTCAAAGATGGGATGTTTATAGTTTGCTTTTCGGGCGACGTGCGGTTTTTATTTTTCACGTCACTCAAATGACGATCATAGCAAATTTTTGCCATCATCCACATGCGACATAATGTATACCGGTTTAATAATCCTATTATATTTTGATTATCTGAAGATTTGTATTTTAATATAATAAAAAATGTCTGATGATTGTACTTGTCTATTCGGTCATAAGCCTGGTGAAATTTGTAGAGGAAGCAGTCCAATACCTGAGGAATGTAGTCATTGGAAAACTACAAGAATCATACCATGTAAAGTATGTGGTAAATTGACCTTTTCAACTTCTGGTCGATGCCTATCGCATATTAGAAGGCACTATGATAAACTTCGATTAAATGTTCGAAAACCCGATATAAAACAAGTGACGAAAAAAAATAATCGCGTGAATGCTATCTAGTCATGCTATCGGATATGTTATATATAGCGGAGCTAGTGTCTCTGACACATAAGAGGGCGGATATATAACACCATTTTTTACTATGAATAAATCTGAAGTTTCCTACTGCGACATATATCCGAATACATATCATTAAAAAGTGTAGCCTTCTGCCATTTTTCTTATATATATATTACGCAGTTAGCTTCACCTTGACCTACCCAGAAACATACCATCGATCATATACCCAAAAACATACTAGATACATACTATAAAAAAGTGAAGCCTTCTGCCATTTTTCTTATATATATATTACGCAGTTAGCTTCACCTTACCATATACCTAAAGCATATCCGAAAACATACCCGAAAACATATATTGAAGCCGGTATATAACTTCATTTTTTCTTATAATATATTACCGCACTTGAATACCCCCCGAGAATTGCTATCGGATATGTTATATATAGCGGAGCTAGTGTCTCTGACACATAAGAGGGCGGATATATAACACCATTTTTTACTATGAATAAATCTGAAGTTTCCTACTGCGACATATATCCGAATACATATCATTAAAAAGTGTAGCCTTCTGCCATTTTTCTTATATATATATTACGCAGTTAGCTTCACCTTGACCTACCCAGAAACATACCATCGATCATATACCCAAAAACATACTAGATACATACTATAAAAAAGTGAAGCCTTCTGCCATTTTTCTTATATATATATTACGCAGTTAGCTTCACCTTACCATATACCTAAAGCATATCCGAAAACATACCCGAAAACATATATTGAAGCCGGTATATAACTTCATTTTTTCTTATAATATATTACCGCACTTGAATACCCCCCGAGAATATATCATTAAATGGGTATTCTTCTGCCATTTTTCTTATAATATATTACCGCAAAAGAATACCCTGAGTACAGACTTATTGAAATCATGATTCTCTGTACTCATCTCACTAAAACTCGATGTATCTTTTTTTAATGCCACTATGTACTGACCGAAAAAATTAATTTAAACTTTTCCAAACTATTATGTAATAATATAATAGAACAAAGATTGATACATACAAATAAAAAATGTCAGCAAACAACGCACAAGTGATCGGGTACGGGGGCGGGGAAACCGATGACTATTCAAGTGACTCAGATAAATATAGCGATAATATATCTGAATGTGAATCAGAAAATTGTAGTGATTATGGCTCCGATTATGAGTCAGATATTGAGACTATTAAATCTCCAGTCACCCAACCCCCTAATATAGAAAAACAAATGTCTAATTCGACATATTCTGCAAAACAAGTAAGCCCTACATGTTCTAGCCATCCTGCAACTGTCTTTACCAAAAGACAAGAAAAATTCGATGAAAAATTTACCCAACAAGACTTACTAAATAAAATCCGTAAAATTTCATCATCTCCCACTGAAGATATATTGAAAAATAAAGGTTCGTTGGAAAATGTACATTTATGGGACTATCTATTGCCTAATTATGGGGCGAAGAATGGGATTAGTATATTAGATGCATATAAGAGAGAGGAATTAGCCAATAAATTGGTTATTCAGATAGAACAGGGCGAATATAAAAAGTTCTCCGTTATAGATGATATATCTGAAGTATATGGAGTTTCTGGAGTACATGAATGTATTAACGGACAACAACCTTTGAGACCTGTAATTGATATTGATGCTCCATTAGGAGATATGGAAGCTGAGAAAGTAAAGGCAAGAGATATTTTCATTCGTATTTGTTGTTCATTTATTAGAGCATTATACCAAATTCTTGATTGTAATTGGGAAGAGATTTTTAAGGGATTAGTAATTGCCACATCATCTAATGATAATAAATGCAGTTATCACCTTCTATACGCCCCAGCTTTACTTATTGATTATTTAGAGCTCAAAGAATTCACGGAATTAGTATACAGATTAACCGGAGAAAAATATGGAAAGTTTATTGATAGGGGATTACCTGGTCGAAATTTTAATCTTCGCCTCATCGGTTCTGCGAAAAAAGATCACGTGAAGCGCATTCTCCAATACTCACTAGATAATGGGTGGTGCGATCTCAATGACAGCCGAGTTCAACCACCAATTAATATGAATTTAGAAGTACGTCCTCGCATACTTAGTGTAGAGAAAATAAATCAGAAAAAAATAATCGTTGGTCAAGATTCACTAAAAAAATATGCTAATCTAGTTCTGCAAAAATATTCTGATTATCTTGGAGGGTGGGATATCGAAGAAAAAGATTCTCAGTATTTCGTATACTTTAATCGGAAAGCATATCTAGAATGTCCAAAATGTAAACGTCTGCACGACAAGGATCAGCGGTGGTTTGGTCGTGCATATGGTAATGGTTCATTCATAGTAAAATGTTTCCAGCAAAATCGTGACGAACCAGGGGAAATTTTCAATGACCCATCTATCGCGGAAAAAATCCAGCAAAAAAATAAAAATATGTGTCTTGAGTTGAAAACTCGTGGCTTTGCCACTGTCACTAGCTCCGCTATTCCACCACCCGTTATACATAAGGTGAAGGGTCCAAAATTTCCATGGCCTTTCTTAGAAATGCCAGCTTGGGTTAAATGCGATTCCCTTCTTACTGCAACAGAAATATATGAGGAGCAATATGTAAAACCTTTACCCGAGGAGGGCGATGTATATGTAGGATCATCTTGGGGGACCGGAAAAACTTATACTTTAGAACATCTTACAATCCCTGATGCTATAAATTTGCTTGCTCTATCTACGCGACATACTTATTCTAGTGCAGTTACAGTAAGACTTAATCTCAAATCCTATTGTGATATTGAAACCAAAGATATAAATCTCCCAGATTATCAAAGAGTAGTATGTCAGATAGAAAGTTTACATCGCATTATTAATAAATGTAAATGCGAGAAAAAATGTAAATGTCATCCAATACCATATGACTTATGGCTTGATGAAGTAGTATCTGTAAATGATCAAGCCCACACTCGCTTAGCAGGACGATCAAGGGAACATTTATATAAGTTAATTCATGATGCAAGGCGCATTATTGTTATGGATAACGACCTTACCGATCTCAATATAGAATGGATTAAATCTCTTCGAAAGGGTAAGCAATTTTCAGTTATCCATAATACTTACCAACCCCAGAAAGGTAAAACATTCCGCTTAGCATCCAATAAAGAAACCGTATTAGCTGAACTTTGGGATTGGGCTAAGCAAATATCCACATTACCATTTGAGAAACGAAAAAGCGCATCACTCATTTGCCATCTGAGAAGGGATGTACAAGGAATTGTCCATGCTCTTAGAACAGATTTTTCAGAATTATGTATCAAGGAATACCATGGTAAGTCTGACCCAGCCGAAAAGGCTCAAGATTTTGGTAATGTTGATGAAGCGTGGAAAGACGTAGACCTAGTTGCATATACTAGTACTTTAAAAATTGGTGTATCTTGTACTAACATCAAGTTTGAACGAGCATTCTGCCTATTTAATAGTTATATAGAAACAAATGCTGGAACAAATCAAATGTTGTTCCGTATGAGATGTATCAAGGATTATGTATGTTATATTGAGCAAAGAGCATCTAATGCTCCTATTACAGAAGAAGAGTTATTTAATTGGTTATTAAAAGCAAAGCAAGAATGTCTTCCTCAGGAACTCCAGAATAGGGGGGTATTCCCAGATGTAGAGTCTATCATTCGAAATAAGGATATTCCAACAATTCGATTATGGGTGGCGTATATGTTGGAAAAATTCCGATCTCGTCGTTTATTTGGATGGAGAATGATCGATTTTCTCAAAAAGGCAGGTATGAAAGTTTCAATAATAGAAGTTACTCCTAAATCTGAAAAAGATTCTGTATCATTGACTGAATCGGTGAAGGTATGTTCTTCCGTTATTAAAGCAGAGGAAATTTCAAAGATTGCTAATGCTAATATTCTCAATCACGAGATGGTCGATCACCTAGAGAATAAACCAAAGAAGACTTTAGAAGATATGCACGCTTTAAGCCGGTATCGTATTGCAGATTGTTATAATATGACACCCGAATCAATAACCGAAGATTTTATCTCAGAATATGGTAAGTACGATCATATGAAATGGTTCAGATCTTATAAGAAACTGCGGGATGCTGGTATTAATAATGAAACAGCTGTTGAGGCTATTACTCGTGAGGATTATAGAAATGATAGACTAACCACTGTAACTCAATCAGAAAAACATCGAATTTGTTTAGAGATACTAAAGACTTGCACACCCGTTAAAGATATTGATGATAGAAATAAATATAAAACTGATATTATTAAAAGACGGTTAGAATCACCTGAATCTATAAAATTTCTTCAAGGTCTAGTTCCAAAAATGGCTCGGGTTTTTGATAATACAGACTCGTTTCGACGTGCTAAAAAATCTGGATTGAAAACTCTTAGAGCAAAACTCGGTTTATTAAATTCAGCACTTTATACAACTTACGGTTTGAAACTTAAAGGCACAAATAACAAGCATACGCATTACCATCTAGTTGGAGAGTTTGATGATGAAGATGCTCCAAAGTTGCCACCATACCAAACAGGTGAAGGACCTTTTTATGAAAATGGCGAAGATATACGATATGGATATAGTAAACTTCCACCCGATGAATTAGAAACCTCTTCCAATTCTATCACACAAGATACTCAGGACCTAATTGATATCTGTTAAAAACATTATCTATTCGATGAGGATATATGTCATATCTTATAAAGGGGTTTTTGTGACGCTTAAAAATGATATTTGTAAAAATTATCTCATTACGGAGACCATTTTTGTGACGCCAAAAAAAAATAATACTTGTTGAAATCCTATCAATAGGTAGACCTTTTTTGTGATGCTAAAATCAGGATCTATACAATTATTCATCCGCTTCTATTCTCTGTGCCTTTTGTCTCTCATACCAATTTCGAAAATAAACCCTTTTCGCGTGTTTAGGACAGTATCCCGTCCCGGAATTGTTTCTTTTTCCGCAGATACCACAAGGAATTTTTGCTAAATTTTTTGCTACATTTTTTTCATATAATTTCCAGTGCAACGAACACCCTTCAGGTTGCCAGCAACTTTTTCCGCAAATCGAGCCATCTCTTTTAATATATGGACAGGTAAAACGTCTCGAACTATCTCTTTTAACATATTGATAGGTTGAGTACTCCATTCAAAGTGTTTTAATATATAACGTATAAAACCCGTTTCACTTTTTATGTGAATATATTTAATATAAAACTAATTTAAATCCCGACTTCTCATAGTCAAGTCTATTCGAAGTCAGAAAGTAGACAACATACACTGGAACGTATATATCTTTTTTTCTGAGAGATAAAGGAAATCAATTTAAACATTTCCAAACTATTTTGTAATAATATAATCAAATATATATTGATACTATATACTACATAGAATGTATATCCAAGAACCGAAATACAACAAAGAAACGATTACCTCAGATGAATTATTCAAATTGCCTAGACGTCCAGAAAAGCCAAAAATATATAACCCAAAAACTAATCGTATGATTGCAATCAATGGACCTGCATATAATCAATTGTTACGCGATGATTATATACATTGGAGAGAAGAAAGACTTTTGATTCCGCCATTCAATGAAATGCCAATACTAAGAAAATGTCTATCTTTTGCATCTAATAAAATTTGGGATATTGTTGCAGAAAAAAGCCTCCTTACAAAAATCAATGGGAAGATAAGCTTGTTAGAAATCCTACTTAAAGCAAACTGGAATGAATTCGTTATATGTAATTTGTTAAAATTTTGCTGGAATCATAGAGAAACTCGGAAATGGAGAAATGATATACTTGCAAGATTCCTTCATCATCCAAATTTAACTCCATCAAAGCATAAACCGAACGCCTTATATGATTCATTCACCAAGGCAGACGTTCTAGAGCCAGAGCATATATTAATTCTAGCTCGAGCAATATACTAAAAAATAAGGTCTTTGACCCATTACAAGGTAATAAACACAATACCCAATTAATATAGCCTGAGTCGCCACAACTCGAAGCTATAATTTTTTTTGTTATATGTGCTTTAGCACTAACTCCGTTATCCTACATATTGGTAAAATTCAAATCGACATCTGAGTCAAGGCATTGACGTGTATCATGTACCTGATATATACTGATTATTTTTTCCAGAACCTTTTTAAGCGATACTATATCTTCTTTGATGTCTTCTATATTTTTGGCTATCTTATTACGTAGAGCTATGGATTCTAAAACTTTCGATCTATTCCGTGCCTTATTCATATTAATATCCATTTCCCAATATAATTACATTAATAACCACCCATTCAATTTTTGGGTATATATACTGACCCGGGATGGGCAGAGCCCAGTGTCTTTGACGCATAATTAATTTCGATTTGAAAAAATAAGTAGGTTAATGTAACAATCACAATCTACTTATCGATATATATCTATCATGGCAACTCTCCGAAAAACTAGAAAGCCCAGAACTAATAACTTTACCTCGATTTTGGACCTGTTCCTAGAAAAATATAACTTGTCCGCCGAATCCAACCCATCTCAATTACGTGACTATGCCAGTGAACTCGGTGCTATGCTTCCAAATTGGAAAGCCCGCAAAAGCGTAAAAGAAGCTCTTCGCCGACGCTCATTCAAAGAAGACCAGATCAAGGCTCTTGTACCAGATAAAAGGAATGAAAAACTTACTATCAAAGAGAGAGCCCAATACTGTGCGAAAACTGGAGATCCATATGATATTTACTTTCATGCTTTAGATTTAATCGAGACAAAGAATGATAGTGATGAAGAAATTGTCGCATCCAGCTCACGTCTTACATTATTTCGTAAGGAATTGAAAGAAGCTGGAGT